>JBAMNC010001324.1:0-179010 GCA_037902135.1 Cetoscarus ocellatus
GCTTTCAGCCTTTGAAAGAAAAGCCTTTGAAATTTATTCCTGATGTCTCAGCCAGAAGGTTTAACAAACTGGTCAATGATGTTGGCAGAGTGAGTTTTAGTTACAGTTTTAGCCTCCCACAGTCATGAAAGCATTTTAATCTCGATGTTCCTTCTACACCGCTCCTGTCTGCATCCTACAACCCGCTGTTATGCGCTGGATCGTCTCAGGGGCCCCTTTGTACGGCCTGCATTTGGGGTCTGTCTTTGTGTGGTTGGGTCTGAAATTCACACCTGCTATGTGCCAGTGACCATGGCACCAATTACCATAGCAACAGCAGTGCACCTACATGCAGCAGCTGGTGGCTTCAGCATAACAAAACGAAAAAGGAGTGATCCTCTAGCTTTTATGGCTAAGAATCATATTACTTGTGACAGAAATACACACAGCAACTTGACTTGGCATCTCCAGATCAGACAATCAAAACATTCAGACCCGATGTCATCGCAAACGGTGTGGTCGACCCAGGAAGAAGAGGAAACAAGCCGGGATAAGAGTTAAGCTAAGAAGGCTTGGACCCAAGGCTGTTCCACTATCCAGACTACTCCTGGCAAATGTCCGGTCACGAGACAATAAAATGGATGAGATACGACTCAGACTGACTCAGCACAGAGAAACCAGAAACTGTGGCACTCTCATCTTCACAGAGACGTGGCTCAACAGTAGCATGCAGGATGAGTCCTTAAGGCCTTGACTGACATGGCCTGTTCCAGGCTGACAGAGCACAATCCGCCAAGATGAGGGAGGAGGGGACTCTGTGTGTACATCAATGATGCTTGGTGCTCAGGTGCAGTCAGAGTGGACAGAAAATGGTCATCCAGTGTTGAGTTTTTACTGCTGAGATACTGACCACATTACCTGCCCAGAGAATTCACCAGTGTGTTTGTTGCTGCTGTTTAAAATCCACCAGATTCAGATTAAAAATGCACTCCAGGAATTGACCCTTCGCTTAGCCCCGCCCCCTTGGCGACCGCTGCTACACCTGTCAAACTTTCCCTCCTAGAGTGAGAAATATGGAGTTTTTAGTGGTACCAGTGAGTGATATTTCTAAGGAAATATCTATCTCAGACAGAAGCATACAGGAGGGTTTCCAGATTGCTTTTGAGAGATATATTCACCAAATCAAATGTTGTCAGAGTTCAAATGAAGAGGACATTAAACTAGAGGGGAAAGCACACAGACCTCAGTGCAAGAGTCAAACACCCCATGTGTTGACACGCTACATTCAAAACAATCACATACAAGAACAACAATGTTCTTTTACAGCAGGATAAGTCCATGTATACTGTATAAAGTTAAATAATGTAAAATTAGCTTTCAGTATCGTTGTGTTTGCCCATTTCTAGGGCGTCCGTCAACAAAATGCTAGAAGATATTAATAGTCAGAACTTGTCTGTATCTGTTACTCGTATTTCTTTTGCTCAGATATTACCCAGTGGCTCAAGGTTTAACAGAGGTAACCTACTATTGAGCCGTCTTTGTTTGATACTGTTATCTTACCTAACACACAGAGCTATAGTTAGCTAATGTTAGTTAGCACCTTACTTCAGAACAAACATAGGTGTTCTTGTGCTTTATCCACACCCGGCATCTTTCTTATTGCGTCTTGGGTTTGGGAAAGGCAAAAAAATCAACAACACCCTCCAAACTTCTCGGACATTGACTCTTGGACTTGCTAGTCCACTCTGCACACCACTTAGGCATGTTGTTTACTGCCGATGGCTTGACAGGCCTCTCGTACATTGGACAGTGGCCATTTGTGGGAGGGGCTTAGCGAAGGGTTAATTGTATGAGGCTATCAGCAGTCAAAGGGCAAAAAGCCAGATGCTGTTATCATTGTTGCCAGGGATTTTAATCAAACATCCTCAGAACTGTTTTGCCTGGATTTCACCAGCATGCCCACATCTCCACCAGAGGAAACCACACACTGGATCATGTCCACAACAATGTTCCTGGCAGCTCAGCCTCATTTTGGCCAGTCAGACCACATCTCCCTGCTTCTCCTGCCTACTTACATCCAGCTGACAAAAAAGGTCAAACCAACTGTAAAAACAGTTAAAGTGTGGACAGATTAAGCTGCAGCAGCTCTACAGGACTGTTCTGAATGCTCAGACTGGCAGATGTTCAGAGATGCTGCCACCCAGGAAAACCATATCAACCTGGAAGAAAACACATTATCAGTGACTTCATTCATCAGCAAACGTGCTGATGATGTGGTCAAAATAAGGACAGTTAAGTCATTCCCAAATGAGGAAGCCCAGATGTCAAAGAAGCTTACAACACTGCCAGAGCATTGGCTGGCATCAAGGAGGCAAAGCGAAGGCATCAGCAGAGACTGGAGAGAGACCTCAACACCAACAACAGCAAAGACATGTGGCAGGCGGTCAAAAGTGTTACAGGCTACAAAAGCAGGACTGCCCCTATCATGTGTGAGGCCACGTTTCCAGATGAGCTAAACACATTTAATGCTCACTTTGACCTCCTCAACAGAGTCAGCTGTAAAGTCTACTTCGCCTCCAGAGGACCAGCCACTGTCAGTCTCCACAGTGGATGTAAGGAAAGTCCTGCTGAAAGTGAACATGAGTAAAGCTGCTGGGCCTGATAACATCCCTGGCTGTGCACTTAAAACATGTGCCAACCAGCTGGTAGATGTCATTACAGACATTTTTAACATATCACCATCACAGGAAAGTGTTCCCACCTGCCTAAAGACAGCCTCCATCGTCCCTGTGCCTAAAGAGTCTGCAGTGTCTGATCTAAATGACGACCACCCTGTGGCTCTCACCCTCATCCTGATGAAGTGCTTTGAGAAACTGGTTCTCCAACACATAAAGAACGACATCCCTGTCAGTCTGGACCCTGACCAGTTTGACTTCAGAAACCAACAGGTCCACAGAGGATGCCATCTCCGCTGCCCTTCACTCAGTCTTCACTCACCTTGAGAAAAGCAACTCCTACATCAGAATACTAAAACTGAACACTCTGGGCATCAGTACCACTCTCTGCAACTGGCTACTGGACTCACTCACAAACAGACCCTGGTCAGTCCGGATCAGCAGTCTCTTCTCCTCCACTCTAGTGCTCAACAACGGAGCCCCCCAGGGCTGTGTGCCCCCTCCTGTTCATGCTGTACACCAACAACTGCAATCCCACAACAATACTGTGAAGGTTACGGATGACACCTTCATCATCCGCAAGATTTCTGAAACTGTCTTCTTTATTACAACGGAGAACAGCTGATCTGAGATCTGTCCAGGTGGGTTCAGTTCATGTCCGTGCAGTCATGTTTGTGGAAAGCATACCTGAACCATCTGAAGGAGAGAACGAAGGTGGACCAGTTAGACTGTTGAGTGTACTCTTCTGGGCTCAGTCTGAGGCCCTGCCCACACTTCTGTATAAGTACAGTATAGTATTGTCAACATGTAAAAATTTTACCCTCTGTCAGTGTTGATAATATTAATACGGCCTCTCAGCAATCAGTTTTTCATCGCTGTGCTACTTGAGATGTTGCTTGTTTCATTGTGACATTTATCAGTTACAAGGTTTTTGTTCTTTGATGGTTTAATGTCAAAACAACAAAAATGGCACGCTGTCAATGTCAATGTCAGTGTCAGCTATATTTCTATAGCACATTCAAGACAGCCATTGGCCTACCAAAGAGCTTTACAGTAAAACAGACAGAAAAAACAATAAAAACAACCAATCAAACTTGATCTAACAAAAACGAAGAAGAAGAAGCATAGCAACAACCATAAACGTTGTCCATGGCAACAACCGGAAAACACAACAATGGAGAGGACGTATGAGAAGAGGGAATGGTGGTGGTTGGGACTATTTTTGACGGAAAATCAGGAACTAAATAACAGAAAAGACTGTGGAAAAATTCTGGAGACAGCGTGAACACGTGAGCTGGTCCTCTGTTTCTTAGGTCCACCAAACTTTATATATTTATGTTTCAGGTCAGCCATGCTTCTTTATATTTACGCCTGCTTCCTTGTTCCTCAGTCAGTTCGCTTCTTGATTGGCCACATTCTGTTCCACGTCACAATTCATGGAGTCATGACTTGGGAGTCGTCAGCTTTCCCCACACACGAAGATTTTTGGTCGTAAAAATTGAACAAGTTTAATATTTATGATTGTCAGCCTCGAGCCGTTTCAGAGCCGATTATCAGGACAAATTCACTCTTAACACACCTCAGACCACAGGATAATCTGATAGGATACTCTTAAAAGACATAAGATAATCAGTCCTTGGTTGGGAAGGGGGAAAGTTGGGACAAAAAACAGCCCGATAATCTTTATGCGTGTACCCTGCTTTAAGCACTGATTTAAAAGTGAAGAGGCTATTCGCAGTCTGCAAAGTGAAAGTTAATATATTCCACAGATTGGGAGCCGCAACTGCAAAAGCTTGATTTCCTTTGGCTGTAAAAGACTCCTCAGTCCTCCAGGAAATTGTAATTTCTGATCACAACAGCTCATGTCAATTCAGCCAACCCTTGCATATTTGGGGCCTGGTAGTTCACACAGCTTTGAACAATCACCTCAGCTCTCACTCCTGGCCAGCCCTACATATCAACATCCCACTTCAGTCTGATGTCTTCATCTTCAGCTGGAGATACGTCGCAAAAAAGTGAACATTAACACAAAAAATCACCTTTAAAGTTTGTAAGAAGCAGCTACCTGATGTGAGGCACGTTAGCAGACACACAGTCATGAAGGACCACGCCACCATCCCTGAAAGAAAGACAGAAAATATATTTTAATCACCCAACTTTTAAATCCTTTCTGGTTTAAATACTTAAAATATCAGAAGAAGGCATCTAGGATTTGAACGAACAAAACTGCAGCTTTTTGAAACATTTAGCTGTTTTTAATCTGGTCAAATAAATACACAAAACATGTTTATGCTTATTTTATTAGGTGTATTTGTGCATCAACATCAGATGATCAGCTGAGACCATCATCACAAACAGACGTCCCTTCAGGGGACGCCACAGAGGCAAACACGTCTCATGTCCTGTTAAGCTGTTTTGTCCTGTTTGGGACATAAGGGAGACAAAAAATAGTTGCGGGGCAAAAAACAAGGTACAGACGTCTGTATCTTTTTCTTTTTTACTTTCCTTTTTCTTTTTTACTTAGACTATTTTTTGTCTCCTGTATTCCCTTCTCCAGCCTCTGTAACTATGAACACTGCCAAGAGTTGGACCTTTATGCTCCATGCAGAGTAAGAGAGGATGACGGACAGACTTCAATTTAGCAGAATAAAAATGTTTTTCACTACACACATTTGCTTTCAGGGATTACCCCTGCTGTAAACCTGCAAGCTCAAGATCATATAGTGCTGGAGTTTAAAAGTTTACTGTAAATCGTATGTGTGCTCAGTTGCATTTTCTTTATGTACCTTAAAAACATGAACAGAGAAACATTTGACTTGACTTTATTGATCATGTTCTAGTCCCTTTTACAAGGGTTTGGAAACACAGCGTCATCTCTTTCAACAAGAACACATTTTGTTTTAATCATGTCAGGCCAGACAGCATTAACCGTATTTTTAACCTCATATATGAAAGTACTTTGTATATTGATCTGTGAATCTTTACAAACTTTTTCCCTTTCATTTTTTCAAGAAAGAAGGGCTTGATTTCATAGAGGCTCTTTGTTTTTGATGTGCACGTCTTTAATGATTTAAGCAGGTATTTGTAAATACACTGTATGGTATGTTTTAAAATGTTAAATATATCAAACTTCTTCTATGTCTTGTGGTTTTGTAAATACATTGCAGTCTAGTGTAGCCTACTTAGAGTATGAGTTAACTTTAAGAATACAAGTATACTATGATACAAGTAATAAGAAAACTTACAAGTATAGCTACTTAAAGTATAACAGCAAGTAAATGAGGTAGGCAGTGCTGCAGAAACAGGCTGCTGCTGCTGAATGCAGCCTGATACTCTGTCCCCCTCCCCTCCTGCTTTACAATTAGTCACCTATATAAGCCACCTGAAGCTGAGGCCAGGCCTCTTGCTCCTGCCTGGTGTGTGTGGAAGGTGTCTGGCTGCTCTTGTCTGTACTGGCTGCTGAATAGAGGTAAATAAAGTCCTTTTGTAGAGTCTTAGACATAGTTTGGCATCTAACCCGTACTGTTTATCCAGAATCCCCGGTAGATCCACTGGCCCCCTTCAACAGGCACTCTGACAGCCCACAACTTAAACCAGAGGGTAACTAGGGTGGCTTCTTGAAATTGTTAGGCATTTTTAATTTTTTTTATTGACCTTATTTTCTTGTATTCACAGAACATGGCTGCTGTTTTTGCTTCCCCTTTTTGTACTCTTTAGTTCCCTTTAGTTTACTTTAATTTCAACAGTTCTACTAGTCCTCTAATTATATTATTCTGCTGGGTTTCAATTGCTTTGTTAAATTTGTTTTGTCCTTTTAGAGTTGGCGTCATTTAGCTGGGAGGCTAGGCACCCAGGGTGAGGGCCCTCCACCTACTGCATGTGAGTTTTAAACACTAGGTCACACGTAGACTACACTTGTTTTGTTTGAGGATTGCTGTGTGTTTCACTGAAGGGTGAGTAAATGGGTAGCACCCCCACACCTTCCTTAGCGTAGTCTGCCTCTCAGCTAGGGGTGTCAACTTTTTTTTTTTTTTTTTTTTTTTTTTTTAAAGATTGTTCCAATAAAGAATTATCTTATTTCACTACTTAAGTTGGGTTGTTTCACTGCTTTTAACAATTCTTTTTTTTTTTTTCATTTTCAGCTTAAGTTCTACTGTTTGCTACTTTTTCTTTAATTAAAAATATTATTTATTTGGAACCACGTCTCATGCCTCCTCAATACTTGTGTGTTCTTGATTTAGAGTTTGGTCCAGATTCCAGTATAACTCCTGGGGTGTAAGTCCCTAGGTGGTGTTGGTATCTTCCTATTTTTTATATCAAAACGTCACTTTGCCACATAAACTACAGATACATCCCCCCCAAAATAGTGTTTTTTTTTTTTTTTTTTTTTTTTTTTGTTCATAAGTATACCTAAAGTATGCTTCAATAAAAATGTTCCAATTTCGTCCGAAGAAGTATTAAATATTGAGTATACTTTCTACTACACTACAACTACATGGTCTGTAATATACTTTCTATACCTACACTTGTACTGAAGCATAGGCTACTTAAAACTTTTTACTGAGGGCGGGATGGCCGGCCGGCTGGAGTTAGCCTGTAGCCTAGCACGGATCCCCGCTCTCGTACCAGGCTTACGTCGTCTGACGCACCGCTGTCGACGACCTCCCCACCGGCCATCTGAAGCAGGCGAGCTCGGTGCTTTCGGCGTCCGCAGCGGGCCGGGTTAGGGTCAGTCCGGCGGTGGAAGAAAAGGGTACCGGCTGATATTGTCGTTTTTTTATGATATACTGTACTTTATGCGATATTATTAATCTGAAGTGAACAGCTGAGTGACAAGAGCAAGTTTATGACAGAAACCTGAGAAGAAGCTTTGATTGAAACCCCTGATTCCCTTAATCTCAGCACAAACTGACTTAAGTTTAACTGTCAAAGTCTGGACTTACCTGAATAGGTGCTCATGGTGGGGCTGTGAAGGTTGTTGGTGTTGCAGAGTCTCAGTTTATGTTGAAGTCAGAGTTGACGTGTCTCTGCTGCAGTGAAATTCCGCTTTATTCAATGAACCTGACAGAGTGAAAGTGAAACTAATTTTCAGTTGATGGAGTCTTTTCTTTTGTTTTTCTGTTCTGACTTATCAGATGACCCCCCTGTCTCTTTTAATTTCAAAGAATCCAGTTTATAGAGAATAATAACCAAAGATTGATCTGCCAACAGAATAGATCATAAAGACGCTTAAACATATGGGCTGATGGATCCTTAACAGATGAGACATTTTTCAACATTTTCTTTTTTTTTTGCCAATTTGAACCACTTAAATAATCACTCAATAGAGTAATGTTATTGTATTATTCAGTATATGAACAAAACAGCTTAGATTAAAATTCAGATTCTGTACAGTTGGCTTAAATGGAAAAAATTAGTCAAATTCAGTCAAACCTTAAGTGCTTATGTAGAAGAACCTGCCTATGTTTGAACTACATAATCAACATTTTATGAAACAACTTTAACTTTAAAATTCTGTTTGGTTTGTTAATATATGTTTCGACAACACAAAGGTAAAACTTGATTCATGTCATTTTTGTGTCACTGGGAAGTTTTTTTTTTTTGAAGGAAAAAAATATTGAAATCATAAACTGAATTTTGTGGGAAAAATCAGGGATTTTATTTTTAAGCCATTTCGTCCAGTCCTACTGCTGCACCACCTTGGTCCCCATAGGTCAAAAGTTTTCCCCCTTACGGAGCATCTCTCTTTCCCTGCACTTAAAAGTCTAAGAACTGCAAACACAGTTACAGAGAGAGACGCTCGCTCTGTGAAGTGTGTGTATATATATATATACACATACATACATATATATTTATATATATATACATATATACATTATATATATATATATATACATTATATATATATATATATATATACACACATATATGTGTATATATGTATAATGTGTATATATATAATGTATATATGTATGTATGTGTGTGTATATATATACGTATGTATGTGTATATATGTGTATAATGTATATATATATAATGTATATATGTATATATATATGTATGTATGTGTGTGTGTATATATATATATATATATATATATTTTTTTTTTTTTTTTTTTCTATCTTTACCTACCTCCATTTGCGCTATTTTCAAAATATTTTTATACTTTTATTTGATTCCTCTTGACATTTCTATTTTTATTTTTACTATATGTTGATTGGGGGGCATGGTGGTGCGGCAGGTAGTGCGCATGCCTTCGATCCCTGTGTCAGTCTGGGCCTTTCGGTGTTGAGTTTGCACACTCTTCTTGTGTATGCGCCGGTTCTCTTCAGGCCCTCTGGCTTCTTCCCAAAGACCAAAAACATGCTCACTGGGCTACCTGGTGACTCTAAATCACCCTTAGGTATGACTGTGAGCCTGAATGATCATCTTTTTCTCTGTTTGGCCCTGTGATTGGCTGGCAACCGGTTCAGGGTGTGCCCTGTCTCCTGCCCAATGTCAGGTGGAGAGGCTCCAGCCCCTGCGACCCCAAAAAGGAAAATCCATATAGCTTATGGATGGATGGATGGATGTTGATCGTCTTTTGCATCAATATACTAAGTTAAATTTCCATGTATGTGTAAATACATTTAATAGTTGACACCAGTTCTGATTCTGATTGTCCTGAACTAAGGCCGTTTTGAAGACAAAGGGGTCCAACCCAAACCTTGTGAGATGTACCTAATAAATTGGCCAGTGAGTGTGTATCTAAATAAAGAATCATTATCAGCCTTAGGACGTTTATGAATGCTTAAAAACGCTGAATTCCTTTTCCTAACTGCATAAATGATGATTACAGGAAAGGCTGTTTGTAAAAACATTTTTAAAGATGCTCTTCTCTTTGCCGTCAGCAGGGGGCGCTGTGACCAGTATTATAAAATGGCCCTGAAGAGAACTGCTGCCTTTTCCTGTAAACACTGAGGAGGTGAGAGCACACTGTGAGGGAGACAAGGGGAGCTCCCTGATCTATGGACAAAATTACAGATGTAGAAATTCTGTAGGACTAAATTAATGCAGTCCAAACACCACTGAGAGTAAATCTGTCTGATAATCACTGAAAACAAACTTGAAAACACATGAAAGCAAACAAAACTATTTTATAATACAGAAGTGCTTACAATGTTAAGATTAGTTAAACATGCAGGACAATAAACAGCCAATGCTTCATTCTGATGTTACACCTCCACACACTCCATAACTTAGCCTGATATAGGTCCAAGTTCAAAGTGTATATCATTAAACTCTGATCATATCAAGGTCACAGTGCACATTCACCTGCCACGTCTAATCCCAGCATCAGGAAATCAAAACTCTGACGCAAGTTTAGTCTCAGAAACACACATTTATTTATTTTTGTCTGTCACATACACAATTTTCTTTTAAATCATCAAATTAATAATAGACACAATGAAATAAATGCTGTTATTACCAATAAAGGCTTTGACCAATCACAATCCTCAGCAAACGTGATGAAATAAAACAGAAAATCTTCTGAACTGTAACAGAGACAGCAGAATATCACACCAACATATTAGAGCCATCAGAAGTCCCAGACTGTTATTTAAAGACGAGAAGAATTTTCAGTTTGCCATTTTATGTTTTAGGAATAATTCATTTTTGTGGTTTTCCATAAAAATGCACTATTGTTATAAGGAATGCTAACAGTCATAATCATTTTTCTTTAAATTTTTTAACAGGACTAAAGTTGCTGAAAATATCAAAGAAGTAAAAGTAGAAAACAGTATAACACAAAAGGGGTGTTAAAAATACATAAAATAAAATAAAATAAACTGGATATACCAATTTTTTGCCATACTTGCCAAAGCATATTTTCTTTGAATCAATATGATGGTACTATTTAAGTTGTTATTTTAAGTAAATCTTTTTTTATTAACCTTCGGTGTGTTTTTTCTGGACTTGGCCGCTGGCAGTTAGTTTAGTTTGGAGCGGTTTACTGGCCCTTTAAACGGAGAACAGCATCAGTTAACGTCAACCTTTAACACTATTTGTGAATAATGAATGAATAATAGTGTCCTACAGATAGCTGGATTTAATCCATTAATTCAATCTGTTAAGTCTCCAGAGTGACATTAAAACTTGCTTCTAACAGAAAGCAAGTTTTCAGAAACATTGTGGATAGCTGTCTAAACAGTCTCATGTCTTCACTGAACTCTGAAATAAAACCTCCACTTCAGAGGTAAAGCATGTTTTATCACAGGCATCAGTTTGGGAGTCTCATACAATTTTAACTAATAAGTAAAAGACTGTTTTAATGAATTTAATGACATGAATAACCGGGATGAAGATAGTTTCATATTTAACATTCCCTTTTTTCACGTCGATTACCTTCAATAGCTCCGAGTCAAAGCATCGATTTCTCACAGTTTGGGGATATGTTGGAGAGCAGATTAAGGCAGACGTTTCACAGTTTTGATGAACTTCAAAAAAACAATAACGATGCAGCGGGGGTTGCAAAGAAGTGAATGTCTCTCAAATGTGCCGGTGACTATAGATGGAGTTAGGGACCATCGTCAAAGTGCAATACAGCTTGCTGGGTTTCTTTTTATTTTTATTTGGTATTCATTGTTGTGAAATGTTAAGGGCTGTCACCTGCTATAATGCAGTGGATTGAGATGTCTATGTTGAAAAACAAAAAACTTATTGAATATTGGAATGAGCCGTATTGCACTTTGACAACGGTCCCTAACTCCATCTATAGTCACCGGCACATTTGACAGACATTCATTTCTTTGCAACCCCCGCTGAATCATTATTATTGGTTATTTGAAGTTCATCAAAACTGTGAAACGTCTGCCTTAATCTGCTCTCCAACATATCCCCAAACTGTGAGAAATCGATGCTTTGACTCGGAGCTATTGAAGGTAATCGACGTGGAAAAAAGGGGAATGTTAAATATGAAACTATCTTCACCCTGGTACATGAATAAAAGTAGGAGATCACAACAGCACTAGGGGACAATCTTAAACTTCTGTTATAAGACCTGATGTCTCCAAAATGAAAAGCACATCCTCTAATACTCACATTTTGTAGGTCATCTTTAATGATTTTAATGATGATACCAAAGATTCCTTTTAGTATTTCTTTGAAATTTAAGATATTATGTAAGTTAAATAGCAGCCTCTGCTTAGAAAGCCAAAAGTATGTTTTACAGCAGAACATTAATGCGCCAATAAATACTAAAATGAGCATACCAAGTTTTTATTTCATATTTAATAACACCTATTATAAACAAAGGAAATATTTGTGATAAAATAATGTGTCCTGCACTGCAGTATCAAATCAGATTATTTTGTCAAGGTAATGTTAATACAAATAATTCCCTAAGATTTGGTGTTCAGATTACATAATTTTTTTGTGATAGTCAAACTTCAAACTTCTTATTTAGATCCCTGGCCGAAAAAGTTTGAGTATCTCTGTGTGAGTGTGTGTGTATATATATACACACACACACACTATATATGTGTGTGTGTTTTTTTCCCTTTATAAATAAAATCAGCATTAAAAAAACTGCATTTTGTATTTACTCAGGTTATATTAAAATTTGTGTGATGATCTGAAACATTTAAGTGTGACAAATATGCAAAAAAAAAAAAAAATCAGGAAGGGGGCAAATACTTTTTCACAGAACTAACATATCTGTGTGTGTGTGTGTGTGTATATATATATATAGATAGATAGATAGATAGATAGATAGATAGATAGATGTGTGTATATATATATATATATATATAAACAAAAAATCCAAACAGCTCAGTCAGAGGGCTAGATTAAGTGTATTTTAAATGATGAAGGCACGGTTTAATATTGGAGAATGAATTTGTGATATAAATATATATATTTAGATGTTTAATTATAAAGGACTCACTTGTAGAAAATGCCCTTTACCTAGTATGTTTAATTTGATCAGATCACAGTGGGAAACACATTTGTGTACCTTTTCTTTTCAGTGTGTTTTAGCTTCAATATGATTTGTACTTATTGCTTGTTCAAGCTCACACTTAGAGCATGCCCAATTTAACAGGAATTGCACTAAATTTAATTAAATATAAGGAACACCTCTTAACTCAATATTGTGAGAGCACAGTTTTGGTATTGTTGTTCGTAACCATATGACACCACTGAAACATCTCTGTGCTGCATGATGTTGTGTGTTTTTAGGGTATTCTGTTCTCACTGTAAAATCCTGGATGCTGACCATGGAGGTTAAAGTCCTCATCCAGCAGCAGGAGCTCACAAACTTTTGCTTTGCCTAGCGGTCCTTGTTCAGCCGTTACTACAAATTCACCATGCAGTTATAAAGCTGAGGCAGGCAGTACACTGGAGTTCATCAGAGGTATGTGTCATTCATTAATTTTTTGAAAGGATGTTTTTACACGACAGTGTGTCTTTGTATTATCGAAATAAATTTTATTTTACTGTCACGGTTTGTGATTTCTGATACTAAATATGCATTTTTTTTATTTGTCATATATATTGACTAAAAGGATTGATTTTATAGATCTCTAGTAATCTTTAGTTTTTGTTTGTCAGTGTACTATCACAGTGGACTGAGAGGCTTCAACCCTGGAGGAGAATATCTGCATGGTAAGGCTGTCACTTTTCCACATTCAAACAAAAATTACTTTTTTTATTTAGACATATATGCTAAAATCCTTTTAGCATTCTAGCTTTGCTTTGTCAATCAAATCACCTTTGCACTGTAGCTCATCTTTGTAGATGAAAAGACTTGTGCCAAAATAGGGGTGTTTGTTCATGTTTTTGAATCATTATGTTGCAGCAGAGTTAATGTGTGCCTCTCAAGAGTTTTTTTTTTTTCTCATGTTTATACTACATGATGGATTCATAGCCAAAGCAGCTTGATTAGAGTAGCTTATTTTATACAACATTAATGCAATGTAATAGATAGTTTATAAAAAATAGTTACAGGGCTCTCATATGTTTTCAAAAACCTGGGTTACAGGTGACATATTTTCAATTTATTGAAGCCAACTGAGCGAATAAGCCTAATGCCCTGAAAAATCTCATGCTTCACTAGAAAAATTTCTTTTTAGTGATGCTTCTATTAATGCACTTATTTTAAGTAGGGTTAAGTTGTGAACATTGGAAGGTTCGTCTGAATCATTCTATGCTGACATCATTATCATATTTTTAAGATAATTTTTTGGGCATCTTTGTGTGCCTTTATTAATAGGAGAGAGAGAGAGAGAGAGAGAAAGTGGATAGGCTTTTGAGGAGAGTGAGAGAGAGTAGGGGAAGACATCAAACCCAGGCCAGCAGAGCATCCCGCTGTAGCTCCTGGGCATGACGAACCCCCAAATGCCCCCAGTTCCAAGAAACTGCGATGACGAGAGTGCAAGTGAATTGGGATGCATGGTTGTAATGAGCATGAAGTCCCGAGCTCGATTTAAGGCAGGGGTCTCATACTCAAATTACCGGGGGGGCCACTGGAACTACAGTCTGGGTGAAGCTGGGCGACACAAGCATTCTGCAAAAAAGGGTCCCAAGTATTAAAAAAAAAAAGAAAGATCCATTTTATTAACATCCATATTATTAACTCTTTCCCGCCAGCATTTGTCTAAAAAGTTGCCAGCCAGCACCAGCATTTTCACTGAAACTTTGTAGATTTGAACTGCCTACTTTTTTTTTCTGTTTTGTTTCCAACCCAGCCCAGCCCTATCAGCCAATGTTTAGCTTTGTTTAGCTTTGCTGTTTAGCTTTGCTGTTCAAGAAAAGTTGTCTGAAATTAGAAAGAAAGAAATGCATTACATTTGCCTGAGAGAGAACAATTTCAGTCACAATAAGTCTTAGAACTTAGCAAAATGTAGTACATTTCTTGTTCAACATTATTTTCTTTGTAAAGTCCACATGCAACAGTTTCCAGCCTTGACAGCCCCTGTATGTGATCAGGGAGGGAAAAATGAAATCATCATGTGACTCCTATTTTATACCTGACTGGAGAAAACTGTGGTCTTAAAACTCTTCTAGTGTTACAACCATCCCTGGTCTCCCCTAAATCATTATAAATAAATCAGTAGTGCGCCTATTTGGATAACTAGTGTTTGATTCTTTCCTTCCATAAAAACTGGAGGGAAACACTTTTATCTGTGTAGTTATGGACAGAGTCAGACCCGTCCACACAGACCTGAAGGTGTGTGCGCGTTAGGACGCACCGCCATGTCTGCTGGTTCGTTTATGAATCATATTGAACTCCTTTAGCCCTCCCGTCCGTCTCTGTCTGTTTTATCACAGCCCTGTTTAACTTTTCTCTAGTTTTGTGAGCTCGCAGTGGCGAGATCTTACCACTGAATCCCAAGCAGGTGGGCTGCTCCTCACAGGTTGTCATCTCTCAGATGGACACAGGAAGGCTTTTACAGTAAACCCACAGTTATTTAGATAATATTCTAAAAAATCATCCTCACGATGAGCAGACAAGGGATCAAAACGTCACAAATAAGTACTTTAAACGAACAGGATTGCCCGTTTTGATTGTTGCGCAGCATCAGCGCCTTTTTCTCTCTTTCATCTCAACGTGCAGGTGAGGTGTCTTGTTTACGGTCACAGGAGAGCAGAACTTCTCCACGAAAGAGTGCCAACTTCCAGAGTTCCATAAAAACACGGAATGACGGACAAACTCCTCTGTGATGGGGAAGCATTCTGTCTGATAAGACAAAATAACTTGTGCATGAATGGGTTCTTCAGAACATGAATGGCAAATGGCTCTGTTGATTAAAAAGGTTGCAGACCCCTGCCATATGTGATAAAACAGATTATATAAAAGTCCAGGGCAAGCGTGGCATGTGCAACGACTCTGCAAAAATGTGCGTTTGACAAACATACAGGAGCTGCACTAACACTAAGGTTTGATGTCAAGTAGGGGGCCACAAAATATCGTCCTGCCGGGCCGCAAGTTTGAGACCCCTGTTCAAAACTAATTCAATAAAGATTTGCCCCCAGGCAAGTCTACAAAGGATGTACCTGGGAGACACAAAGGGCTCTAATTTTGTAGACCAGGCGCAGGCGGGGTGCACCTGCCAACAGGGTGTCTTTTTTGGCTCGAAATTGTCACTGCGGTAAGCTGAACCTTTCCACACCTCCCCCTGGTGTGCCGTCATACCCATCTCAGCACAGCCGGTCTACTAAATTGCCAAATTGGCTGCGCACGGCGGTGCGCTGGACAAAAGTACCACTGCGCGGGGTGTGCTAGGCTGCGCCACCCTGAGTTGCGCCAGGAAATTAGAGCCCAATGTGTACCTCCAATTCTGACAGGAGCCAGTAACTTGTGTACTGTATTTCATATGGCCTTCAAATAAACATTGATTTGATAAGCAACAGAATTTACATTAAAATTTTTATGTTTATCCACAATTCAGGTTTCTGGCTACTGGTGACTCCTTCCACACCATCACCAACGCCTTTCGAGTTGGAGTTTCCATGGTGTCCTCCATTTGGGAGTGCTTGGTGGAGGACTTCATGGCTGTACCCACTCCTGATGAGTGGAGATCCATCACAGAGGGTTTTCAGGAGCAGTGGAACTTCTCCCTGTGTTGTGGAGCTGTAGATGGGAAGCATGTGGTCCTGAAGGCCTCTGACAATTCAGGATCACAGTTCTTCAACTACAAGGGAACTTTCTCTATTGTTCTCTTGGCAGTTGTAGATGCCAATTACTGCTTCTGAGTGATCAATGCCAGAGACTTTGGGAGGACCAGTGACGGAGGTATTGTGGCCAACTCAGCTTTTGGTCAGGCCCTTCATTCTGACACCCTCCAGCTGCCTCTGGATCGATCACCACCTGCAGCTGAACACAGGGGACCCTAGACTTGTTTGTTGCAGATGAGGCTTTTTCACAACTTCATGTGGAGGTCACACTCTGCACCTGCCATGAGGTTGGGTGCAGTGGCGTGCACAGACTTTTTCAAGGGCAGGGGCAAAAGAAAAAAGGGCACATACAAGCGCGTTGTCGCCACTGAAGATGGCACTAAGTTTTGTGTGTTTTTAGGGGAACTATAGACATGTTTATATGTTATACAAAAGGCACATTATATCCGCTTGTTAAGTCCTACGTCATCAATTTCCAGGTCCAAACTCAGTCACGCTCTTCATTATTTACAGCGTAAAACCATAGCAGAACCGGTCAGTCTTTCCACAATTACTTCTTTTTTTCGTCGATTAGGGTCAAAAAGGGCTGAACTCTTTTAACTCAAACAGAGTTATCAGTGTTTCTGTCCTCCCTGGAGGCATGATTAAGAGTAGCATTCAGGCTTCAATGAAGAAGAAAGAGTACAAAGTAGAGGTGAGTTAGGTGTTGGAAGTAAGCTAGGATTCTATAATGTAACTAAAATCTGTACGTTCATATTAAAAAGTGTATGTAAAAAAGTATTTGAGGAGAAATGAGGTAATTAAGGATTGCTACCGAGCTGTCAAATTATGAGTCTTCTGGCTAAGATGCAGGCTCATAAGTTGTAGGTACTTTAAAATTGTGCTGACTAACAATGCTGAAGTGATGTAACTTCTCCGCATTAGTTCATGTCAACATACTTGCGATTAAAGAAGCCAGTATGTTATTTCAACACCTTGTGAGCTTTTAAGAAAGTAACATTTCCATCTGTTCAGCGTAGTCTCTTATCTAACACTGCTCTGATCTTAGTCACGTGTCATTTACAGAAGAGTAACCCAATGTTGTACATGGCCTACTTAATTTAGAACAATAATGAATGAATGATGAATACTCTATTCCTGAATTCTTTTGCAACATTTGGAAAAATATGCAAATTGAATCAACCCATACGCCTATCAGTGAAATGCCAAATATAATACTTGTTTTTAAAAGTATATAATTTCTAATAAATCCTAAAGTTACCTATCCATGGAGCTGACATCTGATTCAGTGATTTGCTGCACCTTGGCTTATAACAGAATATTAATGAGCTGATATCAACACAGCACAGAAAATGTCATATAAGATTGTGGGGATTAGGGCAAATCTTTTGAGTGCTGGTGCATGTAGAGAATCAGCAGGTGAGGTACAGCAGCTGTGAGTGCCCAATTGGAAGAGACAAGTGCCATCAAATGGCTGCTTTGTTTATCTGGGTGGAGAAAAATGTGTCCAACACAGATTTTGAGTGCAAATGGAGGAGAGCAAATACACCAAAATCGGACAACATCACTGACAAGAGAGTGTCTGAGATGGCTTCATCCACAACACAAGGTTAGTGTTTAATCAAATCTGTTGTAGGCTAATTTTTTTCATTCTGTTTTGTGAATTGCAGCTGTTGTAAACTGTGTTTACAAAAGAATAGTGCTAAAAAATATCTTACACTTTATTGTCACTTCAAGTAATTTAACTTTAATGATTGCGCAACTGTTATTTCAGTTGGAATCAAAAGGCCGGTCACAAAGGAGGAAAAGAAATGGGCCATGGCATCCTTGGCAAACCTTTTACAGGGATGGGTTGGATCCTCAGGTACAGAAGGGCTATTTTTCTTTGATAAAATATCACAATCATACAATACGAAACTATGCAATAATAAAGACTGATAATCTTCACAGTGTTAAAGTTTTAGCAAAAAACTCCAGCAAACATTTCCATCATTTCTCTAACTGAATTAGGGGAGTCAAACTGGTGGAATATAGTTTAACAGCAATCTGAAATTGTGTGTGTATCTTTATGTACTGACTCTCCCTATCAAAACTTCTGATGTAGCAGGAGAAGCAGCAGATCGAGAGAGACGCAGTTGGACAGACAAAATATCCATTATGGTAAGGGATTGACCAAGGTGAATCGTAGCAGAATGAGAAAAAATGGTTTATTTTGACTTGGAAGTGATCAAATAGGTTGGTTTCTTAGGGTTACATTTTCGTACACTCAAAGCAAATTGGAGAACAGTCCCTCATTTTATGTTCTTTTTACAGGTCAGCCGATCGCAAAAACTGCATCACAGCAAGCAAGTTCGGTGCAGTTGTTGCAGCGGTCACACATTCCTGTTTTTCATGATTGTGCACGATTGTCATAATCCTGATGAAACGTGCTTTGGTCGTGGTGCATGTGCTACTTGATCTTAATCAGCGTTGTATAGTCATGGACGAATGCCGGGAAACAGGGAAGGGTCCCGAGTGTTTTGAACTGTTCAAAACTGTCATGGAGAATCGCCGCTTTCAGTATAGCGGGGTGAAGCCTAATGCAGTCATAAGGCGAACAGTATTAGCTTGGCATGTCCGGGGCTCAATCGGGCTGATCGTGGCTCAATTCAGAAGCTTTCTGAGGACAATTGACAAGGACGTATCCGACTGATAATTCTATGTTAGAAATTAAAGGTTCTCTCTCTAAATATTTATCCATCTATTTATCTATAAATTTCACATACATGTATGTGAAATTTAATAAATTATTTGGCCCATAAAGAACAATTTTGCATGGTTTAATTTGTGTGTTTGGATTGACATGAATCATGGCTCCAAGACGAGAGATGTCAATTGAAACAAAGGAGAGAGTGAACAAACGCCTTAAAGAGGGTAAATCATCACGCAATGTTGCAAAAGATGTTGGTTGTTCACAGTCAGCTGTGTCTAAAATCTGGACGAAGTACAAACAACATGGGAAGGTTGTTAAAGGAAAGCGTACTGGTAGACCAAGGAAGACATCAAAGCGTCAAGACAGAAAACTTAAGGCAATATGTCTTGAAAACAGAAAATGCACAGCAAAACAAATGAGGAACAAATGGGAGGAAACTGGAGTCAACGTCTGTGACCGAACTGTGAGAAATCGCCTTAAGGAGATGGGATTTACATACAGAAAAGCTAAACGAAAACCATCATTAACCCATTTATGCCCAAATTTTTTTCGGAGTTGTAAGGCATATAATTTTATCAGCTGAGTCCCTCTTAATCATGTTGTGTATTTCTTTATTCCATTTTGTACTTTGTTTTAAAGAAAATAGCATTTTTATGACTGGCAACAATTGTTGCCGGTAATCACACAGCTTGTCGCTTGGTAAATGTCACCTAATAATAATAATAATAATAATAATAATATAGTAATAACAAATAACAAAAAATAATAAATTATATACCATCATACATAACAAGTAACAAAATAATAATATAGTCATAATAAATAATAAAACTATAATTTTAATTATAATATTGTAATTTTGTTACAAAATTGAAAAAAAAGTGTCTTTGTTGCAACATTTCTAAGTGCAGTGTTTAGTATGGTGATTGCTTTTGGGGTAAGAACATGAGTGCATCCTTGAGATAAAAAAAATTATAATAACAATAACACCCTACTTAGCTCTTGCCACTCACATGCTCACATGGGTGCATAGCATACCCATTTCATGCTTTTATATCAGACCATATGGTAATAAATTTACATTAGGTTTCTAAAGAGACAAAGGGCTTTAAATGCTCTCATGCAACAAGGTTTTGGATTTTTTTAATGATACTGTACTTCAGTACATAATTATAAGTGAAATTTACAATTTGAGTAATTCCATTTCCAAAACTAGAAAGCACTGGGAGAGTGCAGACCTCCGCCAAGCGCTACAGTTCCCCTATTTGTCATTTGCACCATAAATATTAGTCCCACATTTATTTTGACTACATTTTTAGATTCCTTGACCATGAAAAAATACCATTGGCAACTGAATTCATAATGATATCAACAGTAGTTCAGCAGTTATTCACGAAAATCGCATTTTCCGTAATGGTGGTTTTCTTCTGGATCGGATTGCTTCCAAAATCTAATCATTTGTTCCTTATCCCAGTTTGGACATTCCCTGAAATTTCATCAATATCTGTCCATAACTTTTGAGTAATGTTGCTAACTAACTAACTAACTGACAGACAGACAGACAAACCCTCCCAAAAACATAACCTCCTTGGTGGAGGTAAAGAGCAGTTGCGAACAAACTGCTTACTGGTCTACAGTGCTCATATTATAATAACAAAAAGGTTGAGGGGGTGGGGATGTAAAAAAAAGAAAATGTAAGAAAAGTGCACCTCCAACTGCACATCAACATTTTTTTTTTTTTTTACCTCAGTGAAACACAAGCTAATGTAAGTATCAGAGAAAGATCGCTTAGCAGCTAGCAGGAAATGATTTATGGTAACGTATCAAAATCCTGTAGACACAGGCCTTGAATAACTGTGAATTTATTTAGCTTGGGAGAGTATTCTAAGAGGACTCAAATGCGCCAGTGTACCTCATTCTACAATTTGAAATAAGTAAATTATGAGAAATCCCGCAGACAGTGTTTTCCTTTAGTTTAGCGACAAGCTATGCGCCCACTGGCAACTTTTGTTGCCACTCACAGAAATAAGCCCATGAACAAAAAAATATTTATCCCAGGTACAATTTTTTGGGGGAGGGTTACTCTAGAGACTTGAATGATTAAATAATTATAAATATGTTTTGGGGGAAAGCATCAGAAATTTATGAAAATGACCTCCTTCCAGGACGATTCGCATCAGCCATGTGTTCTGCCGGAAGAAGCAGGAAGCAGATGATGTCATGTGACAGGAACCACTTGGAAACTATTTTTTATAAACCAAAATCTTTATCTAAGTTGTCTACTAACAGATAAGTGGAAAAAGTTGCATTAGTACCATTGAGATTTTTTGTTGTGAGTAGAAAATGACAGTGATACACTTTGGCAACAATTGTTGCCGGTGGGGCAAAATGGGTTAACACCTAAACAGAAAAAAAAAAGGTTACAATGAACTAAGGAAAAGCAATCTTGGACTGTGGATGACTGGATGAAAGTCATATTAAGTGATGAATCACGAATCTGCATTGGGCAAGGTGATGACGCTGGAACTTTTGTTTGGTGCCGTTCCAATGAGATTTACAAAGACAACTGCCTGAAGAAAACATGCACCTAAAATACTTACAAATTATTTGGCCACATATATATTCTCAAAGTGGGAAAAAAATCATCAAATTCTGAGACCGGTAAAGTTGTTCAATTAACAGGTTGGGTTACTGTGGTAGAATCAGGATACTGTTCCATATCTTGTATATCAGGGAACCTTTAAAGATTTGTTCAGAATTCATCCTTTAAGTATGATTTCTTTTAGAATTTGAATGCTAGATTCAAAACAAACATTTCACATGAAATGTTATTCATTTTAATATTGAACAGCCACAAAGGGCCTGTATATTATGCCTCTGTGATGAGATAATAATGAGCCATTGATACAAGTAAAAACCGATGCAGTTTTGGATTGTTGTAATCAGATTGTATATATCTACAATGACAGCAATACATAAACATTACTTCTGTCAATTTCTGTTTCTAGTACTTATATATACATGTAATCTGTTTTATGGCCTTCGTGTCTTTTTGCATAGCAACGGCTTGGACAATTTTAATTTGTGGACTGGAACTATAGTGAGGGAAAGGGGATCTGAGAAATCCATAAGATGTATGATTGGCTGGTTATTTCATAGAATGGAGTCTTTGAATTTGCTTGTGTATGGTTGGAGGGGTTTCTGATTTTGAAAATGTTTATAATATCCCAAATAATAGATTACAGATGCAACATGTGCACACATGCCAGAGGTTCTCTTTCCAGCAGGACAGAGACAATAATATGCCTTCACAGGATCATCTGATGCATTCTTGTCAAATTGAATCCAAACATTGTATTTTATATATATATACCATCATTTTTTTTTTTCAAAATATCTGCAATTGTATGAAAATATCTTGACAGTGTAGCTTGGGAAAGATTAGTAAGCATGGTCATTTGATTCCATGAAAGGTTTGAAAAATAAAAAACAAATATGTCACGTAGAGCTCGTAGTGAATGGCAGAAGCTTGAAGCATCTGATATCTCGTTCCCTCATGTGGATCTGGAATACCTTGAGACCATAACATGCGGTACATACCAAATCAAACAGTCCCCTGGCTACATTGCTGAGCATCAAAAAAATGATGGTGACTATGAGATTTGGGTTAACCAGCATGATGCTGATCTCATTAGGGGACAGATTCATTCTCGTCACAGATCTCAAATAAAATACAATGTTTGGATTCAATTTGACAAGAATGCATCAGATGATCCTGTGAAGGCATATTATTGTCTCTGTCCTGCTGGAAAGAGAACCTCTGGCATGTGTGCACATGTTGCATCTGTAATCTATTATTTGGGATATTATAAACATTTTCAAAATCAGAAACCCCTCCAACCATACACAAGCAAATTCAAAGACTCCATTCTATGAAATAACCAGCCAATCATACATCTTATGGATTTCTCAGATCCCCTTTCCCTCACTATAGTTCCAGTCTACAAATTAAAATTGTCCAAGCCGTTGCTATGCAAAAAGACACGAAGGCCATAAAACAGATTACATGTATATATAAGTACTAGAAACAGAAATTGACAGAAGTAATGTTTGTGTATTGCTGTCATTGTAGATATATACAATCTGATTACAACAATCCAAAACTGCATCGGTTTTTACTTGTATCAATGGCTCATTATTATCTCATCACAAAGGCATAATATACAGGCCCTTTGTGGCTGTTCAATATTGAAATGAATAACATTTCATGTGAAATGTTTGTTTTGAATCTAGCATTCAAATTCTAAAAGAAATCATACTTAAAGGATGAATTCTGAACAAATCTTTAAAGGTTCCCTGATATACAAGATATGGAACAGTATCCTGATTCTACCACAGTAACCCAACCTGTTAATTGAACGACTTTACCGGTCTCAGAATTTGATGATTTTTTTCCCACTTTGAGAATATATATGTGGCCAAATAATTTGTAAGTATTTTAGGTGTACAGCAACTGTAAGTTGGTCAGACACATCTCCAAAGAATTGAATTTGTTGAAAAAATCATAAAAAAAACTATTTTTTTTCCAGTTAAAATTCAATAACTTCTTTCAATTGTAATACTTAGCTTTACATTTGATTTCAAAAGATGCACCAGACTTCAGTGAAGGTGATTTGACCCAATTTGATGATTTATTATTTGTGTTTGAGTAAGTTTTGGGGTAAAGTGTGCACCCTTGCTCACACCTATGGCAATGATCATAAAATAGGTCATAGTACAGGCCCTGTATGACTTTTGGATTTTCTAAAGGTATATTCTTGGGAGTCTCTGGGTGTACTACAAATACCACACAATAAACAAAAAATTGGGCTGTGGGCAAAATTACATGTATTGTGAAAGAGGTCCTTTCCACAGTCATTGATGATATGGGGCTGCATGTCAGGTAAAGGCATTGGGGAGATGGCTGTCATTAAATCTTCAATAAATGCACAAGTTTACATGGACATTTTGGACACTTTTCTTATCCCATCAATTGAAAGGATGTTTGGGGATGATGAAATCATTTTTCAAGATGATAATGCATCTTGCCATAGAGCAAAAACTGTGAAAACATTCCTTGAAGAAAGACACATAAGGTCAATGTCATGGCCTGCAAATAGTCTCAATAGATCTCAATCCGACTGAAAATCTGTGGTGGAAGTTGAAGAAAATGGTCCATGACAAGGCTCCAACCTGCAAAGCTGATCTGGCAACTGCAATCAAAGAAAGTTGGAGCCAGACTGATGAAGAGTACTGTTTGTTACTCATTAAGTCCATGCCTCAGAGACTGCAAGCGGTTATAAAAGCCAGAGGTGGTGCAACAAAGTACTAGTGGTGTGTTGAAGTGTTCTTTTGTTTGTTTGTTTTTCATGATTCCATATTTTTTTCCCTCTGCTTGGTCTAAAAAAGTAATTATAACTGACTACCACATTTTCTTTCTTGATTTCTTTTAGTGTTTCTTAAAGCAAGAACGTTGCCATTTGAAATGACTTTAGTTTTGTGTCATGTCTGTGATCTGCCTTTTTTCTACAAAATTAAACAACTGAATGAACATCCTCCAAGACTGGTGATTCCATAATTTTTGCCAGGGGTTGTATAATTTAATCCTCTTGAGGGAATGCTCAACATGGATTCTGTCACTTGAGATTTGCCTGTTGTGGTTTACTTCCTGTTGAGTGAACTGCCCATTGACAAGAAAAGACTGTGTTTAACAAAACTGCGTCTGGTAAGAAATCTCTGATTGTGAAGCCCTTTTCTGCAATCACCATATCTCATGGCTGTAAATGTTGGAGGAGTCCTGAGTCAGCTGTAATGGCTTTGTCAGATGTGCTCCCACCATACAGGTCACTGCTGAAGGTCATCACCCCATTCGGAGCAACACCGATCAGCACCTTCAGCGTGGTCTGTCCTTTGTACTGGCTGTACAAGTGACTCTGGGTGTCAAGTCTCTCGATGCTGGAGACAGCAACCTCAGTGCAGTCCAGCACTCTTCTGCAGTTGGAAAAGGCTTGAAGCAGTCTGGTAGGGACTCTTGGTTCTTAGCTGTGGAGGGGATGTTGTTCTCCAATATGCCAACATACAGAATATCATACAGCGCGCAGGTAATGGTGGTGAAGATGTTTGTCACTGTGGCTGTGCCACAGTTGAATCGAGTGGCAAGATCTACATGGCTGCAATTAAGTATAGCTTCATCAGTGTTACGAACCAAAGATGTTAAAGGGGATGAAGGTAGTAACAACAATTGAAAAACCCTGGTTAAATAACAGTGTGTTCAGAAAATTAACAACAAAAAGTGAGCACAAAGCCGATGTACCATCAGGGTAAACCTAAAAAGTAGCCAAAGAAAAACAACCAAGTCACTGCAGGCTCCACTAACACTGAAGCCTGTAAAGCTCACACTTTCTGGACGGCACCAAAAAGCACACACAGGTCACCACTGCTCCACACAGGATTGCTGAGAAAAGAGTAAATGAGAGAGAGACCACAGTCTTCTCCTGCTTCATATAGACTGCTACTCGTCAACATAATCAGCAGCACCTGCCGCACATCCACTGCAGCAGAGGAACCTGGAGAGAGAGAGAGAGGGGGAACAGCAAAGCAGCACACACACACACACACACCCCACACACACACACACACACCCCCACACACACACACACAGACACACACGTGCTGCATCATTGCTGATTGCTTTTATTGCTGCTGCTGTGGTTGGTTGTTGATCATTTCTGGTGATACTGTTGGTTCCTGCTGCTGCAGGCGTTGCTCTCATTGATATTGTAGTTATTACACATTAATTAGTTTGTAGTTAGTAATTAATGTTTTGCATTTATTAGTTAAATTATGGTAGTTTTGTAATAAGTAATGTTGTTCTAAATAATTATTACTTTGAATAAACCTTATTATAATTTAATCTGTCATTGTTTGTGTTTATTGTGATTATACAATTGTGATATTTGCTGGAATCATAACAGTCAGTGCTCGAACAATATTCTTTGGTTTTCACCCCTTCTGAGACTTCATTTTAATTTTGTCAATTTGGTTATCGGTCCCTGGTAACAGGGTGGTGCCCCTTAATTTATTGATTATAACCAATATTTATTATTTTTAATAATTATTTTTGATAATTATTAATATCAATAATTAATTTATATTATTATTATTAATATCAATAGCCAATAGCCAAATTGCCCCCTACGAGTGCACAACACTGTACTGTGCACTTGGAGACTTGTCTCAATTGTAAAGTGCGTTATAAATAAAATCTATTATTATTACTACATGAATTTCAGTCCTGACAGTGGATTCACCTGACACCTCTAACCCCAGCATCAGGAAATCATAACTCTGACAGTTTAGTCTCAGAAACACACATTTATTTATTTTTGTGAGTCACATACAGGCATTTTTCATTTATATTGTTGAATCAACAACAGAAAGAACAAAATGAATTTGACCAATCACAATCCTTACAAAACATCTGATGAAATAAAACATAAAATCTTTTGGACTGTATCAGAGACTGCAGCATATCACACCAACACCTCAGAGCCATCAGAAGTCCCAGACCTCCCAAATGTATTATTCATGTGAAGAACACAAACAGATATAATTTTTTTTAATTTGCAAACAGGATTTAAAGGCAGGGTTGGTAATCTCAGAAAACTAGCATGGATTTGAATGTAGCATCTCCTCAATTTTTTGTCAGTATTATAATTGCATAAGGGGCCTCTCTGGGTCCCTGTCAATAATGGGCCCCTAGAATCCTTCTCCTTATTCTCCCCTTTTCTGCGCCCCTCGGTATGTTTATGCTCAACCAACAATTCCAAGACCGGTGTATTGCTCACCATAAACACCGGTCTGATCACCACTACAGCAGCTTTACAAGAACTGAAAGCTCAATACAAGTTCTAAAATTAAAAGAAATACTTAATGAATCACCAAACTAAATCAAACTATACTTCAAAAATGTTTACCAAACTTTCAACAAGCACCAACAAAACAAAATCTGAAGATGTCACAAAACTTAAAAATACACAAACCTTTACAAAATTAAATTATAAAGTGTAACTGATTATGCATAATAGGCCTAGATTTAATTTTCCTTTAGTAAATAAAAAATGTTTTGGCATCAATTTGTAGGCTACAAGTCCACAACACTAAGAACTATCCAGTATAAAAGCATCTGACTTGAAAATTAATGTAAACAGAGGTGATTTTCATTGGAGGACAATAAGGAGTGGATATTAACAGTCAGAATGTCATTAGAAACTCGATCTGCTCAAGTTAAGATGTAGGTCAAAGTTGTCACTACTTCATTTTTAAATCAACAAATCTATACTTGAACATCAAACTCAAAGTAATAATAGCCTACATACATTAATTTGTAAATCTGGACAGGAATATCTGAGTAGAGAAATGTAAAACAGTGTAATATTTGTGTGTAGTCTGGTTTATTCTAGTGAGTATAATCTGATGATGTTTGTCCTCTTAGGGCCTCCATACACTGAAGACATTTTTACCACAATTTGACCAGATTAATACACCGTCCACTGAAAACAGCTCTGAGACCCACAATGGGCCTCCACCTACAGGTTGGGAACCGCTCCACTAGTAGACTGTATTTGAAGCTTGATCCTTCAAAGATTGTTCTGATATCATGGAGAATAAGTGATGGAGGATCCCTCAGGATGAATTTATTATTTAGAAAACAGTGAGTGAGTGAAAACAAGAGCTGGACTGATGAAGAATGTAGAGTTTTGATTAATGAAAGGCGGACTCGTCAGTTTTTTAAGTCTTTGTGTTCACTTAAACCGGGCACATGAGCTGTCAAGACACCGTGTGAATGATAAAATCACACAGAGTGACTGATGATCCCTCACTGTCCCTGCGATGTGCGTCTATCTGCATCTTTACGCTCACCGGCAGACAGAGGAGCGCACACACGCACGCTGCATTTTGTTATGGTTATATGGTATTTCTGTGTGTTTTCTAGTGGGTATATGGTGTATACCTGCGTATGCAGCCAGAGTCTGGCGGCCTGTGAGCAGAGCAAACTCCACGCAGAATGTCTGCAGATGTCAGAGCTGTCATAGTCGAGTGCACTGCCGCGTAGTATTTTCTTGTGAAATTACTGTGAAAGCCTAAATTTCCCACTAACCTTGCGCATTGTTTTACATTTCTCTGTCATGACGCTGTAGATTGAGGATGAGGAAGAGGAGCTGCTCTTCCTGCTGACCGGAAGAGCATGTTTGCCCAAACATACTCCGCCAGAGTATGTTTGGGCACACGATCCCTGCGTTCCCCTGGGATTTGTGCTTTGAGCGTGAGAAATAGGAGGTGTGGCGTGAGAGTGTGTGAAGCCAATGAAATGCGTGAGTGTCACGGCCAGTGCGTGAGAGCTGGCAGCCCAGCAAAGGCCAAGATTAAACCAGGATGTTTCTCAGTGGTTGGTAAAGTTTGTTAATTCAATGCTAATATGTAGACGAACTAAAGTTGTGCTGCCGTTCTTGCTGCTAGAGTGAGCAGGTTACTACAGGGACATAAACCCTGACAGGTTGTAAACCCTGGTGCGGAGCGGAATAAGGGTTGCCACCTTTCAAGCAGAAAAATAAAGGACGCCCCTGGCAGCGGGGATGCCACACTGCAAGGGCCCAACTGCCAATGGCCTAATAGTGGGGTGGGGCATCAGTTGTGGTAAATCATAGTAAGACATTTTTTTGATAACGTACTAGTTAAATTTTTAATTACTTTATTTCGCAGTTTTTCAGAAAATACCTCAGAGCGTAAAACTAAGCAGATACGACAATTATATAACAACCTGAGTAAATACAAGCTCGTTAACTTAAAAATTAACTTAAAATAACTTATTAACTTAGCATCAATTTATTTAATTATAATTAAACAAATGTTTTGACACTTTCAAAAATATGTGGTGCAGGAGAACACAACTTTCAGATAGTAGGAATAATTATAGAAAATAATTTCACCTCAGGATGCCGTTGCAACTTGTGCACACCTGACTTTTCATGTCATTAATTTTATATCATTTCTGTTTCCTGTTTCACCACAAATGAAAGAAACCCCAAACAAATGTTTGGTGTGCAAATAACAAACATGAAAACTAAAAGCCAGTCATTTGTACTTCCCAACTCACGTCTGTATTTCTGCATCTGTTTCCATTTCAATGGGGCACGGTGCAGTGTACCACATGCAGACGCAGACATGTTTGCCTCTGATTTCCCATGACTTTCTCTCACCCAATCAATGATGAGCACTTCTTCCTCATGCCGAAAATCAACCAACCAAACCAAGTGCCACTATGAGTAGGCGGGAGCTAGCGGGTGTGGACTTTTGGCGGAATGGTGCTGCGTTCAAGGCAAATCAGAAATATGGGACAAACCGCATCCCGTATTGATTCAAAACGGGACACAAAGTTTAAGAGTGAAATACGGGACAGTGCCGTATTTTACAGGACGGGTGGCAACCCTAAGCGGAATAAACTTAACTTAATTTTTTAATTATCACTGAACGGGACATGATAGTGGTATAAGACAGAGGGATGGGACTTACTTGTTGTCGTTAAAAGGTAAATAATGTCAGTGTTCTTCGGAGACGATCAGCACATTGGTTTGTTTAACAGAAATAACATTAGAACACAGAGACTGACCAATCAGAATACAGCATTTACTCTAATAGAGCCACATAGTGCATGGCAGTACCGTGCTGCCACTGACCAACTATTTGGCATAACCCATAATTCTAAGCGACAGCCATCAATTTTCTATGAATTGTAGTTTTATACGAGCCACGCAGTATTTGCCTTCCAATACCTCTTTATTTGAAGTATGTAACAATCAGCTTGATTTTCTAAGCTTAGTTACAATAACGGGTTCAAAGTTACTGTTAGTTACCAGGAAATTTAGACTAGGTATGCACTAAATTTTGAAAAGGTTTACAAAGCCCCTTTAAATAGTAGTTAAAAAAATGTCTCCACAACAAACTCTTCATTTGGTTTAAATTTAATTCAGAAATATAAATCCTGGGGCGGCACGGTGGCACAGCAGGTAGTGCATGTGCCTCACAGCAAGAAGGTCCCCGGTTCGATTCCCGGGTCCGGCAGGGCCTTTCTGTCTGAAGTTTGCATGTTCTACTCGTGCATGCGTGGGTTCTCTCCGGGCACTCCGGCTTCATCCCACAGACCAAAAAAAAGCTCATTAGGTTAATTGGTCAATCTAAATTGCCCTTAGGTATGAGTGTGAGCGTGAATGGTTGTCTGTCTCTATACGTTGCCCTGCAATTGACTGGCGACCAGTTCAGGGTGTACCCGCCTCTCGCCCAATGACAGCTCGGATAGGCTCCAGCCCCCGCAACCCCAAAAGGGATAGTCGGTATAGAAAATGAATGAATGAATGAATGAATATAAATTCCTAAACATAGGGAGCATAAGCATTTCTAAAATGATTAAAATTCTAACAAACATCCTATAATATTTTCACTCTTGTTCTATGTAGGTGCTCCTGTTGCAATTGTGCAAAAATCTCTGCAGAACCTAGCAAAGATATACACTGCCTGGCCCAAAAAAAAGTCGCCACCTGGATTCAACTAAGCAAATAGGTATGAGCCTCCTGTTGGATAATTACTGCACGTGTGATTATCTTTCAGCTGGCAACAAGTTATTTAACCCCAGCTGATGCAATGAGTAGCTTCTCAACAACCATGTGGAAAGACACATCCTGTGGTCCTGGAAAAGATGTTAGTCTGTTTAAGAAGGGTCAAATCATTGGCATGCATAAAGAAGTGAAAATATCTAAGGAGATTGCAGACACTACTAAACTTGGGTTAAGAACTGTCCAACGCATTATTAAAAACTGGAAGGATAGTGGGGACCCATCGTCTTCAAGAAAGAAATGTGGTCGAAAAAAATCGTTCGTTCAAAACGTTTGACCAAATCAAATAGAAGAAAAACAACAGTAGAACTCAGGGCTATGTTTAATAGTGAAAGTAAGAGCAGCTGTGTAGCCTCAAGAAAACCACTAATCAGTAAGGCTTACTGGAAAAAAGGCTTCAGTTTACTCAGGAGCATAAAGATTGGACTCTGGAGGACTGGAAGAAGGTCATGTGGTCTGATGAGTCCAGGTTTACCCTGTTCCAGAGTGATGGGAGCATCAGGGTAAGAAGAGAGGCAGGTGAAGTGATGCACCCATCATGCCTAGTGCCTACTGTCCAAGCCTGTGGGGGCAGTGCTATGATCTGTGACAAATCTTGTGATATTGCAGAAGCTTATTGAAACAATGCCACAGCAAATTTGTGCTGTAATCAAAGTAAAAGGCAGTTCAATGAAATATTAGACTGTGTGACCCTGTTTTTTGGTGGCAACTTTTTTTTTGGCCAGGCAGTGTATACTGTATACATATATATATATATATACACACACACACACAAATATATGTGTGTATATTAAAAATATAATATATGTATTAAATATTATGTATATAATATACAAAAATATATATACTGTATATATATATAAACATAATATCTTCTCTATATATATGTTCTCTATATTTACCTTTTATTTGATTTCTCTGGCATTTCTATATTTTTTTTACTATATGTTGATTTGGGGGCATGGTGGTGCAGCAGGTAGTGCGCCTGCCTTCGATCCCCGTGCCTGTGTGGAGTTTGCACATTTTTCCTGTGCATGCGTTGGTTCTCTTCAAGCCCTCCAGCTTCCTCCCACTTACCAAAAACATGCTCATTGGGTTAATTGGTGACTCTAAATCGCCCTTAGGTATGACTGTGAGCCTGAATAGTCATCTTTCTCTCTACTTGGCCTTGTGATTGGCCAGCGCCCGGTTCAGGGTGTGCCCACCTTCTGCCCAATGTCAGACAGAGAGGCTACAGCCCCCTGCGACCCCAAAAGCCATATAGAATATGGATGGATGGATGTTGATCGTCTTTTGCACCAATGTACTATGTTAAATTCTGTATATGTGTAAATGCACCTAACAATTTGTACCTGATTGTTCTGATTCTAATTGTTCTTAATTAAGGTCATTTTAACGACAAAGGGGTCCAACCCAATGCTTGTGAGATATCCCTAATAAGGTGGCCAGTGAGTGTGTATCTAAATAAAGAATCATCATCCATCATTATGGATCTGGATGGTGATCCGGATCAGCCCCAAAATCTTACCCTTTCTTCCTCATCCCATTCCACACATTTCTTAAAAATTTCATCCAAATCCGTCCCCAAATCCGTCCATAACTTTTCAAGTTATCTTGAACACAAACAGACAAACAAACTAACCAATGCCAGCAAAAACACTAGAAAAGAACTCAGAGAGCGCAGACCTCTGCCAAGCAGCTTCGGTCCACTTTGACGAAAATGGTCCTATCTCCCAATGTTAAAGAATCCTTTAAAACATTCCTGGATCCAGACGGTGATCTGGATCACCCCAAAATTTAATCAGTTCTTCCATATCCCATTTCCGACAATTCCTGAAAATTTCATCCGTTCAAAACTTTTCAAGTTACCTTGAACACAAACAAACAGACAAACAGACAGACAGACAGATAAACGCCGGCAAAAACATAACCTCCCTGGCGGAGGTAATAACATCCTTGGACAATAACATGGACAAACCTCCAAACCACTTGGCAATTCTTCACAACAGAATTGTATTTTTCATTAACTTCGTCAAATTGCAAATGTCTCAGTACATGTCTCAATGTCTCAGGACATCTTTGCAAATGATTAAGTACAGTTAGCCTACATTTAGCACAATTTCCAAGTGAACAGGTCTTGTTAATCAAAACTGATCATTGATTCTCAGTCTAATGGTTGTTGTCTCCAAAACATGTCAGCATTGTTTCATTGTATTCAACTTCACACAACAGTCTGTTCAACTTTCAAAATAAGTCATGAACACAATAGTTCTTGTCTGATGTTAGTTGTGAAACTCCATCTTTATTTACACCACTGCAGGCTACAGTGTTCCTTGTTTTTTGTTTATGTGTTTTATATGACAGTATATTATGCTGTATACATTTTCTTTTTACTCTTATATATGGAAGTTACTTTATGTGTGTGAATACATTTTTTTGCAATTGCTAACACAATAAAAGGACATGCATCGCACAAATATTTAAACTGACATGTAAAGGGCAAAACCTCTTCTCAAGCCTCCAAAACTCAAAACACATTTTCTGTTTTACACACATTTTGCAATTCAGAACTGAACTTTTTACTGTAAATGCATTGAACGCTGTTTTCTGCATAAGACACAACAATCTAACATAAAGTCACGTTTGCCATTTCAAAACACTGCTGCCTAATTATTTTTCTTGCCTCCCTTTTTCACTTCTTATTTTTTCTGCAGATTTTTTTTCTGCAGTTTTCTGTTTCAGTTCACTATTTTTTGCAAGCATATTTTTGTTGACTCAATGTAAATATATCTGCTGTGCATATTTTGCACTGACTTGATAAGTGAAAAATAGAAAAATAAATGTTTCAACAGTGTGTGTGTGTGTCTGCAAATATTTCTGTGCATGTGAACAATCTGAAGAATTATTAATATATATATATATATATATTACACAATTGTTTTCTGTTAGCCAGACAAACCCCAGTACAGTAACCATTGTCAAGAGGTGGACATGAGGGATATTTCAGTGGTCCTCTGCCATAATGACAAAACATCTAAACATTTTGACCAGTGCTCACACAATGCCAAAGGGACGAGGCATTTTGGGCGCACTGACTATTTACATGAGAGAGAAATTTAGTTTTGACACGAGTGAAGTGTTTTGAGAGAGAAATTAGCTTTGCAGGTGATCCATGGTGTTGTGCTGAACCATCCAGGTTATTTTGGCAAAAGCACCAAGCGTGTTGAGAACGTCTGCTCTGTTTCAAGAAATGAGCCAAAGCAGCTGAGAAGGATCTATGCATTTTTGTTGGCACTGACTATTTACATGAGAAAGGAATTTAATTTTGATGCATGAGTGAACTGCTTTGGAAGAGATATGTGCTTTTTCAACTGAGCTACTGTGTTGTGCTGAACTGAAAGACTGTTACGCCAAATGATCTTAGAGTTTTGAGAATGTAATTTCTGTTTCACGAAATGAACCAAACCAGAGGAGAAAAACTGTAAAACAAACTTAAAAACAGATAAACGTAAACAAAACTATTTTACAATGCAGAAGTGCTGAAAATGTCCAGATTAGAAGTTAAAGTTTAAACATTCACCTTTCACCTCTAACCCCATCATCAGGAAATCATAACTCTGACAGTTTAGTCTGAGAAACACACATTTATTTATTTTTGTCTGTCACATACACTATTTTTTCTTTAAAATCATCAAATTATCAACAGACACTGAAATACCAATCACAACTGTAGAAAACATCTAATGAAATAAAATAGAAAATCTTCTGAACTCTAACAGAGACAGCAGCATATCACACCAACACCTTCAAGCCATCAGAAGTCCCAGGCTGTTATTTAAAGAAGAGAAGGAAGTTTGTCATTTTATACATGAGGAATAATTCATTTTTGTGAATTTCCATAAAAATGCGCTAGGCCTATTTTTATATGAAACACTAACACTCACAATCATTTTTTTTTACATTTTATAACAGGAGTAAAGTTGCTGAAAATACTTAATGAAATAAGTAATAGTAGGAAAAAACATAACAGAAAATGGGTGTTAAAAATATGGATACATCAATTTAATGCCATACAATGTGTCGTGGTACTGTGTTAATATTTCTCAGTGACAAAGAATCTTTTCTTAGAATCAGTATAAATTCAGGACATTTATTTTGCAGAGATAAAGACCTCTAATTTAATAATTAGAGTTAAATGGGCTTTGGCTTGTGTTGGTTACAACTGATTGGACATTACTGGTAAGAAAACAAGAGAATAGAAAATGGGCCTATCTGATCGGTCGAATGATCTAATGTTGTTGACACCTCCTTTGAAATTCAACACGGAGCTCCAACAACAATACCAATGTTTTTTTTCATTCGGAAAATGTGGAAATTAATCACATGATCAAGGATTTAAAACTGTGCATTTCCAGTGTAATATCTCTGAAGAAAAACTGAACTTAAGACTGGATCAAAACCTTCTGGAGGCGACATTTCTGACCAAGAGCCCTCTGTAGGTCAACAAAATGGTGAGCTCCCAAACAAAGCTGACCTCATAAAAATCTGTTTCATGGCTACAGATATATTGTAAACAACATGAGCTGTACTGCTTTGGGGCGCCGGCACCCCCGTGGAGTTGCAGGGGTTATTTTTGAAGTATTTCCTTCTCGCTATGTTGTATAAGAGGAAGAAGTCGGCACACCTTGAATTCAGACTGACGAATAAAGGGGTGGATATACTTTTTTACTGTAATAGTACCTTATTTGGAGAGAACTTTTGATGCGTTAGAAGAAAAAAAATAACAGTACTATGAAATAAGTAGATGACACATCTGTGGTGTGTCCACTTTTAGGACCTTATCTGCAGTTTGTAAGGTTTTGAAGTTGATATGAGGGTCAATCAGGCGAGGGTGGGAGTGCTCAGTTGAACGCCTTCAGCAGATTTCCAAATTGTCCAATAAGACTAATGACACCTCTGGCAGCATTAAGAAACAAGAAGAAGGGGTTTGAATCCTCAGCGTCCTGTCTGGCCTCGATTTCATGCTGCCTCTGCAGGGCCTCCATCTGCTGTCTGCGTTCACTCTCATGCTGTTCCTTCAGTCGTCTCATCTCTCTCTCCATTTCCTCCCTCTCTCTCGCCCTCTCTGCCTCTCTCTCCTGCCTCTCCCTCCTTCTCTCCTCCTCTCTCTCCTCCCTCTCCCTCTTCCTCTCCTCCTCTCTCTCCTTCTTCTCCCTCTCTTTCTCGGCCTGGAGCTGCTCAGTTATCTTATTCATCTCCTTCTCGTACTTCTCCTTCAGGTTCTTCTCCAGTTCTTCTCTTTCTTTGAGCATCTGCTCATGTTTCTCCTTCAGGATTTGTTCTTTCTTCTCTTCGATGAGCCTCTCAGCCTCCTGGAACATCTCGTTGGTGTAGTGGTTTCCTCCGTTCTTCTTGACTATATCTGTGATCTTCTGGAGCAGTTCGGTGACTTGAGAGTGATCTTTTCTCTTGTTGTTGAAGACGTGATACTGGCCGTTACATCGGGCCACGAGCTCCTGCAGGTCAGGGCTTTCAACCAGGAAGTCCTCGATGGTTGTGTCTTCAAGCTGATCACCATGAGTGAAGAGGACCATGCTGTATTTGTCTGCTGCCTGTCCAAAGATTTCTTGGATCCACTGAACTGTCATCATCTCCTCTTGGGTGAACCTGCCCAGCCTGATGATAACCAGGAACACGTGGGGTCCAGGAGCAGCATACGTGATGCTCTGGGAGAGATCTTTGGCCGTCTTTTCCTCCTCATACCTGGTGTCAAACAGACCTGGGGTGTCGATGACAACAACCTTCTGCCCATCTACTGTTCCTCTGCCCTTTGAGCAGTCCACGGTCAAAGACTTTGGGCTGATCTTTGATTCAAAACACTCCCGTCCCAGGATGGTGTTCCCAGTGGCGCTCTTTCCTGTTCCGGTCTTCCCCACCATCACGATCCTCAGCTCTTCATCATTCACTCTGTGTCCTGTGGGAGAGAAGAATAATTAACCATGATGAACACATTCAAACATTGTGTTGATGCATCTTCATCCTGGTTAACACTTCTTCGTCGTAGTTATGCCCTGGTGCCTCATTCAGTCTTGAGCGTTTGTTCTTGTGTGATGGTGTGTCTGCGTCACTTTCCATGTGCCAACAAATTGTTAAAGTGCAGGGAAATTTCTGGTAGGGCCATGAAACTGCATGTTTGAAGTATTTTAGAGCGGTTAGATAATAAGCAGTTTGAGAGACGTGGAAATTCACTCTTCATGTCTCAGCAAGAAGACTTAACAAACTGGTCTATGATGTTGAATGAATGAGTTTTAGCTTGCACCTCACAGTCATGAAAGCAATGTGGTGCAGTAGGTAGAACTATTGCCTCAAGGACAGAGAGTCCCTGGTTCAATTTCCCAGCCAAACAAGTCTTCCAGTGTTGAGTTTGTAGACCACAAGGTGCTTGTCAGGCTAATTTACTAGAAATTGCCCGTAGGTTTAAGTCTGTTTCTCTTTCTGTTCCAGCCTTTTGAACGGCTTGTGATGGTGACGGGCCAGGATGTGCCCAACCTCTCACCCATTGTCACCTGGGATAGGGCTACAGCCCCCCTGCAACCCCAAAAGGGATAAATGGTAGAGATAGTGGATGGATTGATGTGCAGCATGTTGTGTTACTCTTGTTCTGTCATGTGTGGCAAATGATGCTCTCCTTCTCCTTTCTTACGGCGGCTTGGCTACGGCACTTTAAAAGCCACAGTTAATTCATCTTCATGGCTCTCCTACATCATCTGTTTTTCCCACGCTTGAGAAAACAGACCAGAACCTAATTTGCAGTGCTGCTTTTTTTAAGTTTCCTTTAATCTCAAAACAACAAAGGTGGCATGCTGTAAATGACCTATCAGCCAAACTTTGCAAATTCTGTGGCCCAGTAACTTTGTCCAGTAACTGCAACTTTTGCAACTTTAAATAAATCATGCCCCCTCCCAGCCACACAAATCAACATCCCACTTCAGTCTGACATCCTTGTCTTCAAAACATAAAAAGTGCACATTAACATCAAACATCATCATTAAAGTTTGTGAGAAGCTCTTACCTGTTGTCTGGCATGCTAGTACACACACAGTCATGAAGGACCACACCGCCATCCCTGAAAGAAAGAAAGAAAACATAATTTAATACAATCACTTAATTTTTAATCCATTTTTGTTTTAAATGATAATTCACCTTTTTTTCATGTCTTGCCTCACTCCTGAGTCCATGACAAACAGATAGACTCCATTCCTTTAACTGTGCTTGCAGTAACAAGGAAGAGACGGACAAAGCTAGCCCAATGCGAACTAGCTTAGCTCAAACACTGGGGCTCAGTGGGAAGTGTTTGTCTGCCTCTGCCTGCAGTTTTCAGATAAACTCCTCAGCAGCTTTAAACATTCCTGTGTGCTTGTTGTGACTCATTTTTTATTGTGTTTTGTTACATTTTCTTCTTCTATTACCTCCCTCTACTCCTCAACAGAGGCTTTGTATTGTTGACCTACTTACCAGCACTTCCGTGGTGTAGATGTGACGTTTGTGAACGAATCGACTCTTTTGAACTGCTCTTGTAAGTGAACTGTGAGAACTGATTTGCAGTTGTGAGTTAGCTGTTCAGTTTTGCAGGCCATTTACATTTGAGAATGGCTTGCACACAGGACCGTTTAGAGTTGCTGAAGAGTTTATCTGATGACCGTAGGCAGAGGCAGGTTAACACTTCCCATTGACTCCCAGTGTTAGAGCTAAGCCAGTTAGCCGTGGGCAAACTCTGTCTGTCTGTTACTCATTACTGCACACACAGTTGAAAGACTGGAGTCTATCTGCTTGTCATTGACTCAGGGATGACACAAGACACACAAATAAAGTTGAACTATCACCTTAAATAAAATATCAAAACCAGATGCAAATGGATTTGTTGTTGCATTGTCACGGAGGAAATAAAATTACAAACTTTTTTGAAAAAAAATATGGCATTTATTTGCTGGAACAATAAAGAAAAAGTCCTTTTAAATCCCCTAGGGTCTGGTCAATGCTAGACTAAGAAGAAATGCATTGTTAAAGGATAAATGCTGAAGAAGCAAATAGGCTAGTCCAACATCCATCCATCTATTATCTAAAACACTGATCACATTGAGGGTCACAGGGGGCTGGAGTTAAATAATAAATACTGAAATGTACAAGGAATGTTGATGTGCATTTATACATTAGAAATATCTGATAAATTACAGTACATAACTAATAATGTGCTCACACACTGATGTTACAGTCTAGGTAAAGGCAGTAATTTACAAAAAAGCACTGATAAGCAGAATAGTTATACTTAAATGGAGCAAAATCAGGGCTGAATTTAAGTGGGAAAAATCTACATAACAATTTTTTTCCCCTCTGTGGTATATGTCACTTCTAAGGGTAAATATCAAGATTGATGCCATTTTAAATAGAATTTTTAATTAGACATTAAACTTGTTTTCTACAAACCCTCTTGTTCTTCTGTTGCACACTGCAGCCCTCTGACAGTGACTGTGATTCACACACAGAAAAGAGGAAGTGTGGTGACTAGGATGAGAATTAAGATTTTATTGACACCAATGCCATCCTCGATTGGGATTATAGAGTCTTCTCTTAAGAGTATATCACTGTTCTCTTTAACTGCAAGTTCATGACAGAAAAACAAGGACGAGCTGTGATTCAAATCCCTGACTTCCTTCCTATTATCACAGAATTTCTGAACTTTAACCATGAATACAGTCAGGACTTACCTGAGCTGGTCATCTTGGTGAGCTTGACAGGTTGCCGGCTGTGTTTGGGTTGCAGAGTTTCAGTGTATGTTGAAGTGAAAGAGTTAGCAGTGGCTCTGTGCTTCAACTGAAGTCAAGCTTTCTTTTATTCCTCACTACACCAAACAGCCCACAGTCAGGGTGAAAGTGAAACTGTCAGAGTGGAGGTGAAGCTGTTTCAGTTATTTACTGTTGACTGAGTTTTTGATGTGGTTAATTTTTTTGTGGTCTCAATTTTAATTTAACTCTGAAAACAGCTGATCAGAGGTCCACTGATGAGCTGTCACTCTGCACTGTTACTTTTTTCTAAATGTTTTCATACTTTTGTTTGGCATTTCTATTTTTTTTTCTTATTATATGTTGACTGGGGGGCATGGTAGTGGCAGGAAATACACGTGCCTTGCAACAAAAAGGTTTCTGTTTCAATCCCTGTGGAGTTTGCATGTTCTGCCCATGTCTGCGAGGGTTTACTCCAGGCACTTCGGCTTCCTCCCACAGTACAAAACATGCTCATTAGGTTGACTGGTGCCTCTAAATTGCCCTTAGGTATGACTGTGAGCCTGAATGGTCATCTAACTCTCTATGTGGCCCTGTGATTGCCTGGTTCAGGGTGTTCCCTGTCTCCTGCCCAATGTCAGCTGGAGAGGCTCCAACCCCCTGCAACCACAAAATAAAAAATCTGTATAGATTATGGATGGATGCGTGTTGATCATCTTTTGCACCAATGCACTAAGTTAAATTCACTATATGTATAACTGCACTTAAAAATTGATACCAATCTGATTCTGATTGTCCTGAACTAAGGCCGTTTTGAAGACAAAGGGGTCCAGCAAAATACTTGTGAGTTGTACCTAATAAAGTGGCCAGGGAGTGTGTATCTAAATAAAGAATCATTATCAGTCCTAGGACATTTATGCTTAAAAACACTGAATTCATTTTCATGCTGCATAAATGATGATCACAGGAAAGGCTGTTTGTAAAGACATTTTTAAAGATGCTCTTCTCTTTGCCGTCAGCAGGGGGCGCTGTGACCAGTATTATAAAATGGCCCTGAAGAGAACTGCTGCCTTTTCCTGAAAACACTGAGGAGGTGAGAGCACACTGTGAGGGAGACGAGGGGAGCTCCCTGATATATGGACAAAATTACAGATGTAGAAATTCTGTAGGACTAAATTAATGCAGTCCAAACACCACTGGGAGTAAATCTGTTTGATAATCACTGAAAACAAACTTAAAAACACATAAAAGCAAACAAAACTATTTTACAATGCAGAAGTGCTGAGAATGTCCAGATTAGTTAAACACGCAGGACAATAAACAGCCAGTGCTTCATTCTGATGTTACACCTCCACACACTCCAGTTAAAGTTTAACTTAACCTGATATAGGTCCAACTTCAGTATTTTACCCCTAAAAGAATAGTTTAACAATAAAAAAAGTCAAAATAAACTCTGATTATATGAAGACCACAGTACTGCCATGAGAAAATCATGATATTTTCCCATATTTCCCACCCCTGAAAGGCAGACATGATGATGAACTGCACAGACTCATCTCTGCTATACTGTCATCGCACCAATAAGTTTGAGTTTCCCTCGTGACCATGTCCACCTCTAACCCCAGCATCAGGAAATGATAACTCTGACAGAAGGTTACTCTCAGAAACACACATTTATTTATCACATAAAAGTCATTAAAGCCATCAGACAGCAGAGACCATTAGAGTAAATTTTCTTAATAATCACCTTATTTTAAAAAGAGAAAAATATTCTGTTTACCATCTTATTCATGAGAAATAATTCTTTTTTTTTGTGATTGTCCATAAAAATACAATTGATATAAAGAACACAAACAGAAATATAACAAAAGTTCAGAAAACATACTTTTTTGATTTTCTAACAGGACTAAAGTTGCTGAAAATATTTAATCAAAGAAGTAAAAGTAGAAAATATTCTAACATTATTTTTACACACCATATAAGTGGTGTGTAAAAATATAGATACATCAATATATTGCCACACAGTTTGGTGGTGTTGGTAAATTATGGAGACAAATAGATATTCTTAGAATTAATAGAAATTCAGGACATTTGTTTTGCAGAGGTAAAGAGCTCTGACTCAGACATTATGAGCCATTATTTATTTAGAAGCATTTAAATAGCCTGTAAAGCAGATAACACGGTTTGAAATGAGGGATTCATTCATTACTGGATTTCTGCTGATATCTGATATGCTGATAATTATACACTCTGATTTTTGAATGCATAAATTCAGTGATTAAGAGGAACATTGAAGGTAAAGTCTCTGTTCCTGTAGAGGTCAAAGGATCAGGAGTGTCTCTGTGCTGCAGCTGCAGTGAACGTGTTGAGTTCAGGGAGTCTGATGAAGCTGTATTTATACTTTACTGCACCAAACAGCCCAGAGTCTGAGTGAAAATGAAACAAAGGGGAATAAATGTCACAAGGCAGAGCGGGATGGTGTTACTGACTTACATGCTTTTATACTTTGGTTTTATACGATGGAACCCCAAAAGATTCATAATTAAATAAATAAAAACAACATTTTGAAATAAATACCATTTTGATAAATAGTGATAAGTCTCCATGTTTTAATCGATACTGCAGGTGCTGCTGCAATATGTGTGTAAAGGATCAACCAATCACTGAACTGGCTCTGCCTTATGTGCTTTGATTGACAGACCAAGTTATTCTGCTGAAAAACAACATTATGAAATAAAAAGGCCATTTTGGAAAAGGACATAATGAAATAAAAATGGACTTGGTAAAAAATGTTTTTTTAATTTTATGAATTTAATTATAATAATTCTATATCAAAGAAAAATAAAACACATAATATTGCCTTATTTAACATTTTAATGGCCATATTATATATTTGTCTGTTATTTATCAAAATGGTATTTATTTCAAAATGTTGTTTTATTTATTTAATTATGAATCCCCCTCCTGGAGCCACCACCTTACCGCGGTGGAGGGGTTTGCGTACCCCAATGACCCCAGGAGCTATGTTGTCGGGGGCTTTATGCCCCTGGTAGGGTCACCCAAGGCAAACAGGTTCTGGGGGAGGGGTCAGACAAAGCGTGGCTCCATGAAGACCATTATGGAGAATTACACTATTGGATCCCAGTTTCCCTTGCCCTGACGCGGGTTACCGGGGCCCCACCCTGGAGCCAGACCTGGGGATGGGGCTCGATGGCGAGCGTCTGGCCTGCGCCCATGGGGCCCGGCCGGGCACAGCCCGAAAAGGCAACGTGGGACCCCCCTCCCATAGGCTCACCACCCGTGGAAGGGGCCAAGGTGGTCGGGTGCAGTGTGAGCTGGGTGGCAGCCGAAGGCGGGGACCCTGGCGGTCCGATCCCCGGCTGCAGAAGCTAGCTCTAGGGACGTGGAACGTCACTTCTCTGGTGGGGAAGGAGCCTGAGCTGGTGCGCGAGGTGGAGCGGTTCTGACTAGATATAATCGGACTCACCTCGACTCATAGCTTGGGCTCTGGAGCCAGTCCTCTTGAGAGGGGCTGGACTCTCTTCCACTCTGGAGTTGCCGATGGCGAGAGGCGCCGGGCAGGGGTAGCAGTACTTATTGCTCCCAGGCTCGGCGCCTGTACGTTGGGGTTCACCCCAGTAAGCGAGAGGGTAGCCTCCCTCCGCCTTCGGGTGGGGGGACGGAACCTGACTGTCGTTTGTGCCTATGCACCAAACGGCAGTTCAGAGTATCCACCTTTTTTAGACTCCCTAGAGGGGGTGCTGGAGGGTGCCCCTTCTGGGGACTCCCTCGTTCTCTGGGGGACTTCAATGCTCACATCTGCAACGACAGTGTGACCTGGAGGGGTGTGATTGGGAGGAACGGCCCCCCCGATCTGAACCAGAGTGGTGCTTTGTTACTGGACTTCTGTGCTCGTCACAGACTGTCCATAACAAACACCATGTTCAAACATAAGAGTGTCCATATGTGCACTTGGCACCAGGACACCCTAGACCGCAGTTCGATGATCGACTTTGTAGTCGTATCATCGGACTTGCGGCCGCATGTTTTGGACACTCGGGTGAAGAGAGGGGCGGAGCTGTCAACTGATCACCACCTGGTGGTGAATTGGCTCAGATGGTGGGGGAGGATGCCCGTCAGACCTGGCAGGCCCAAGTTTGTTGTGCGGGTCTGCTGGGAATGGCTGGCAGAGTCTCCCATCAGAAAGAGTTTCAACTCCCACCTCCGGGCGAAGTTCGACCATGTGGTGGGGGAGGCAGGGGACATTGAGTCCGAGTGGGCCTTGTTCCAGGCCTCTATTGTTGAGGCGGCTGATCGGAGCTGTGGCCGTAAGGTCGTTGGTGCCCGTCGTGGCGGCAACACCCGAACCCGCTGGTGGACACCGGCGGTGAGGGATGCTGTCAAGCTGAAGAAGGAGTCCTATCGGGCCTTTTTGGCCAGTGGGACTCCGGAGGCAGCTGACAGGTACCGGCAGGCCAAGCGGAATGCAGCTTCGGTGGTTGCCAAGGCAAAAACCCGGGCATGGGAGGAGTTCGGTGAGGCCATGGAGAACGACTTCCGGATGGCTCCGAAGAGATTCTGGACCACCATCCTGCATCTCAGGAGGGGGAAGCAGTGTGCTGTCAACACCGTCTATGGTGGGGATGGCGCGCTGTTGACCTCGACTCGGGACGTCCTGGATCGGTGGAAAGAATACTTCGAAGACCTCCTCAATCCTACCAGCACGTCTTCCAGTGTGTAAGTAGACCTGGGGGACTCTGTGGTGGACTCTGCTATCTCAGGAGCTGAGGTCGCCGAGGTGGTCAAAAAGCTCCTAGGTGACAGGGCTCCGGGGATGGACGAGATCCGCCCGGAGTTTCTCAAGGCTCTGGATGTTGTGGGGCTAGCATGGTTGACACGACTCTGCAACATCGCGTGGACATCGGGGGCAGTACCACTGGATTGGCAGACTGGGGTGGTGGTTCCCCTTTTCAAGAAAGGGGACCGGAGGGTGTGCTCCAACTACAGGGGGATCACACTCCTCAGCCTCCCTGGGAAGGTCTATTCAGGAGTACTGGAGAGGAGGGTCCACCGGATTGTCGAACCTCGGATTCAGGAGGAGCAATGTGGTTTTCGTCCTAGCCGTGGAACCATTGACCAGCTCTATACCCTCCATAGGGTCCTCAAGGGTGCATGGGAGTTTGCCCAACCAGTCTACATGTGTTTTGTGGACCTGGAGAAGGCTTTCGACCGTGTTCCTCGTGGGGTTCTGTGGGGGGTGCTCCAGGAGTATGGGGTAGCAGGACACCCTGATACGGGCTGTTCGTTCTCTGTACGACCGGTGCCAGAGCCTGGTCCGTATTTCTGGCAGTACATCAGAACTGTTTCCAGTGAGGGTTGGACTCCGCCAGGGCTGCCCTTTGTCACCGATTCTGTTCATTACTTTCACGGACAGAATTTCTAGGTGCAGCCAGGGCAATGAGGGGTTCCGGTTCGGTGACCTCAGAATCGGGTCGCTGCTTTTGGCAGATGATGTGGTCCTGTTGGCTTCGTCAGACCGAGACCTACAGCTCTCACTGGATCGGTTCGCAGCTGAGTGTGAAGCGGCTGGGATGAGAATCAGCACCTCCAAATCCGAGTCCATGGTCCTCACCCGGGGGAGGGTGGAGTGCCCTCTCCGGGTCAGGGATGAGATTCTACCCCAAGTGGAGGAGTTCAAGTACCTCAGGGTCTTGTTCACGAGCGGAGGAAGGATGGACCGGGAGATCGACAGGCGGATCGGTGTGGCGTCGGCAGTGATGCGGACTCTACACCGGTCCGTCGTGATAAAAAGGGAACTGAGCCGCAAGGCAAAGCTCTCGATTTACCACTCGATTTTCACTCCTATCCTGACATATGGTCAGGAGCTTTGGGTCGTGACTGAAAAAACACGATCGCGAGTACAAGCGGCCGAAATGAGTTTCCTTCGCAGGGTGTCCGGACTGCCCCTTAGAGACAGGGTCAGAATCTCGGTCATCCGGGAGGGGCTCGGCGTAGAGCCACTGCTCCTCCGCGTTGAGAGGAGCCAGATGAAGTGGCTCGGGCATCTGGTTAGGATGCCTCCTGGACGCCTCCCTGGTGAGGTGTTCCGGGCATGTCCCACTGGTAGGCGGCCCCGGGGAAGACCCAGGACACGCTGGAGGGACTATGTCTCTCAGCTGGCCTGGGAACGTCTCGGGATCCCCTGGGAAGAGCTGGACGAAGTAGCTGGGGAGAGGGAAGTCTGGGCTTCCCTGCTCAGGCTGCTGCCCCCGCGACCCGACTACGGATAAGAGGAGGAAGATGGATGGATGGATGGATAATTATGAATCTTTTGGTGTTCCAATATATACAGGGTTTTATTTTATTGTAGCTGGTTTTACCTTGTTTTGAATGTTTTGAATTTATTGCATGTTTTTATAATTATTCTGCCTTGTGGACTGATTTTACCTGCACACACCTGGAGCTGCACATGGATGGTACTCAGAACACCTGCGAGGTGCAGCAGCCAATCAGTGGCCAGAGGAAGGACTCGGCATGGCAATGAGAGCGATGCAGACGGGGAGAACAGACAGAGGCACGAGGGCACAAACAAACGAGGAGAAAAGGGCAGAAAGAAGCAGACGGCAGGAACCAGAACGGGGAAAATCCAGAGTGATATGACACAGAACACACGGAGGCAGAGTGAGGAGCTCTGCCATGAGGTAGGTATCCTTGGAAACTAGAAATACTCTGGTACTTAGTGCCTCATCATCATCATCCTCACTGTCTTAGGGCCTCATCATCATCCTCACTGTCTGAGGGCCACATCATCATCATCCTGACTGTCTTATAGGGCCTCATCATCATCAACCTCACTGTCTTAGGGCCACATCATCATCAACCTCACTGTCTTAGGGCCACATCATCATCAACCTCGCTGTCTTAGGGCCTCATCATCATCATCCACGCTGTCTTAGGGCCTCATCCTTATCATAATCCTGACTGTCTTATCGGGCCTCATAATCATCACCCTCACTGTATTAGGGTCTCATGATCATCATCCTCACTGTATTAGGCCCACCACACACAGCATATCAATGGTTTTAAAGGGAACATATCATGCAGAAACAAGATTTAATACCTACAAATAAAGTTGTTTAGTGAATTGCTGACTCTAAACCTCCAGAAAATCATGAGATCTGCTCCTGTCCCCGATATCCGGGAGCGAGACTTCCGCCCCTGAAAACGTCTCATTGCGAGATCTTTGCAAGATTTCCCGCAACCTGACGTCAGGTATTTTCAGTCTCTTCTCACTGGACGAGTCTGAGAAAGCAGCTCCTCCCTGCAGCTCCTCCCCGGTAATGCCTGAAGCACTGAGCTGCAGCTAGGACACGCCCACCAAGCTCAGCCGTTTATATTCTCTCCAGGACCGGCAATGTCAGGAGCAGTTTCAGTGTTTGTTTTCTGTTGTTTCCCTGAGCTATATACTTGAGAGAAGACATGTCTGGGAAGGGTCTTCATCTGTGTTTTTTTGGTTGTGGATCAAAATCACAACTATCTTCACTTCCATAGAATGAAGACACCAGAAAGCAGCGGACAGCCCTTGTTTCCTCGGATCAGCCGCTGTCTCAGCTGTTTCTGTGTGCTCATCATTTTACCCCAGAAGGCAGTTTGATGCAGGATTTGCATCTCAACTGCTGCTCAAACAAGGAGCAGTTCCCTCCATAAAGACTGTCCACAGAGACCCGGAACCACAAGCAGTAAGTTATGTAATCAGAGGAAGTAATGTAAATAAAGCCATGATGTAATGTCGAGCTAATGCTAAGCTCATTAGCGTTAGCTTTAGCGTTAGCGTCAGCTGTGTTGTGTAAATTCAGATCTGTGGGGCTCTTTTACAACCACACGGTTGCTCGAAAACCAGAACTCACAAACAGCGCTTCATCCTTTGTTACTTAAGTATCTATCTTTTAATTATTATGATGAACATGTCTTTGAAAAGGTCTGCACACCCCTCTTAGCTGCTGAGAGTAATGGGAAGCTATTGTTAGCAGTTTGACTCACTGTTGTGTGTAATCACATAATGTGGGTTTTTTTCTACTTAAAAACTCCTCTGTATTCATGGAGATATGCATGATCGATCAGCGAATCTTGTGAGTAGCCATTTTAATCATGTAATAAAGGCCAAACAAAAGTTTAATGTTAACTGCAAAGTCTATACAACGATCCCCGGACAGCCGGGGCTAGTAAACAATGCACTTCCGTATGTCACCCCTCCGCTCCGTCTCCGGCTCAGCCCTCACAGAACTGGCCAATCAGAGGACAGAGCACACGTGGTCTCGGTTCTCACGTGTACTCTGTCTGAATCAGAGCGTTTTGAGGGAGAGCCTGAAAAGCGGCTAGAGAGAGGCTTTTGTAAACGCGATTGTGAGGCGAAGAAGGAGCTTTATGACCTGCAAATCAGACAGAAGTACTCCAAATGCATCCCAGATTGGCATAATGACAAGGAAAACAGCATGATATGTTCCCTTTAAAGGTACAACCACTGTATTTTCTGGACTATAATGCTCCTCTGAGTTTGAGTCTCATCAGTCAAAAAAAGGTCCTAAAGAGGAGCAAACATGAACTCCTTGAGTCTCTCATAGACCCTCAGTGTTCAGAGGAAAAATCAGCCATTAGAGGAAACAGAAAGTCATCTAACTCTCTCTTTGATATGGCGGTGGTTTGGTTGCATGAAGCTTATAAAATTATAAAACGAGATAAAAACTCTGAACACTCTTGCATAAAAATGTTGTGTTTGGGGGGGTCTATAGATAATTAAAGGAAAACTCCAACATTTTTGTTGTTTTTGTGTCTTACCTCACTCTCGAGTCCATGACAGGCAGGTAGACACCTTTCTGTTGACTGTGCGTCCAGTACCAAGTAAAAGATGGACAAAGACCCCCAACCGCTAGTTAGCTTAGCTCAAACGCTGGGAGTATACAGTGCTTTACCCTGTCTCTGTCTACAGACATCAGATAAACTCTAAAAGGTCCTGTGTGCTTGTTGTATTTTTTTTGACCGTGTGATGTCACCTTATCTTTTTTTAGACCAAGATTAGCATTTTACTCAATTTTTGAAAGAAACTCTTCTGAAATTAAGCCACAGGGTGCATGCACTCCAGTAAACAGAAGAGGAAAAAGTAGAAGAAGAAGACGGAGAAGAGCTCATGCTGTAGACTGGTGTAGGAGTTTATTGGACACTGTGACACTTTTCTGAGAGCTTTATAAATCAGAACTTTTCAAAGCTGCCTCATATATGAGCTGGTCAGGGTTGGAACAACAAGCAGAAGACAGGGTCACATCTCATTTCACTCAATTCCAACTAGAAATCCCAGGCCAGTGAAACAATGGCAAGGTGCTCTGAACATCGATCCTAAAACGTCAAAACCAGCTTTCAAGAATATGTGTTTGCTCAGAGCATTTTTCATGGGACCACTGCTATGAAAGACTGGAAATCAGCACTCAAACAATGAGATTATTCTTGAAAAACACGGCCATCCCGTCACTCAGTGTCACACAAACAGTAAACAAGGTATGTACAAAAATATGTGCCCAATGCATCTTTATAGTTTTAATATTCACTTTCTCTACGGACAACTGTCCATTATGTCCAGAAGGCCGTGGGTGTTTATTTCAGTTTATTATGGGAAGATGGTGTTGCAGAAATTTTGGTCAGCCTATGAAGAGTCAAAAACAAGACTGGAAAGGCAGCAATGCACCCAGTTTACTTCTCATGAGAAGGAGACAAAACAAAGAAGCGCACGGCAGAGCGGTTCAGAGTAAGCAAACACGAACTCCCTGAGAATCCCTCACACACCCTCAGTGTTCAGAGGAAACGGCAGCCGTTAGTTGACTCATTTCACAACTGTCTACTGAGAGGAAACAAATAGTCATCTAACTCTCTCTTTGATAGAGCGGTGGTTTGGTTGCATGAAGCTTAAACACAGAGAAGGCGGGGCTGTTGAGTCATTTATATCCACCTCGTTGACAGTTACCAGGGCATGGAGACATAACTGCACTGTTAACCAGCCTCTGCTGCAGCACGTTGTTCCAGCACCATCTGTGGACTCGTTCCTCCAGCTCTGGCCGTCTTACTTTAGCCTGTGATCATCTTTCTTTGTTTTCTTCACTGCAGTCAGAGTAACCTCTGCTTTTCTCCAGTCCCTCACAAGTTTCTCACTCACTCCAAACTTTCTCTCTGCTGCTCCATTACTGTTTTCAGCTGCAGACTTTACTACCTGCAGTCTGTAATCTGCAGAACTGGATTTTCTTTTGGGGGAATTTGTTTGTGTTCAGTCTGTCTCAGTTGACTTTAAGTTAATGTTTCAGTTCATTTTTTCAGTGGTACAGGAACAGTGTGTAGTTGTCACAAGTCTAGAGCGCCCTCTCCTGACTGTAGACGGTAATGTTTACTCCTTGGTTCATGTCAGTCAGTATGAATTAACATCTAAAAACATGTTAAATTATATACATTTGGATATTTACGTCACACCTGACTATTAGTAAGTATATATATTTAAACTCAAATACTATCAGAAATACTTAATCAAAAACACCTGTGAACCATTTATTAAGAGTCCAAACAGTGCACTGTTCTTCAGTATCAATCAATCAATCAATCAAACTTTATTTGTATAGCACAAATAAGTGCTTTACATAAGAAATAAAATAAAATAAAATAACAATAAATTAAATAAAAGGTAGAAAATTGCATTCAGAGAAAATATAAGACCCCACCCACCCTCACAATCCACATACAACACACACACTAAATTAATCAAATACACAAAGACATAAAAAGGAAATTCTGAACAGAAAACAGAAGTAGAGGACTGAGGAAACGCTATCTTGAATTAAAAATGAAGAAACACAGGAGCTAAGACTAAAATGATGATTAAAAATCATGGTAGGAAGTTAGATAAAAATATTATTGGGGAAAGTAAGTAAATAAATAAGTTAATTAATAAAATAAAATTTAAATAAATAACATGGCACAATGAGATAGCCTAACACCAGATGTGTGATAAAATCAGTTAAAGTAGGATAATAAAAGAAAAGCAGTTCACAGAGAATTAATTTTGAAATAATAAATCTGAGCTGAAATGTAGAAATAAAACTGGTCAGGAGGATTAAAATAAAAATATAAATTTAATAAAAAATAGTAAATATAATCAGCTAAATTCCAGACTAAGAAGGCAGGTCTTGAGTTTCCTTTAAAGTATGAACAGTAGGTGCTGCTCTCAGGTCCTCAGGTAGACTGATCAACAGACGGGGACTGTAATGATGGAAAGAGGCTTCACCGTATGTTTTAGTTCTGACTCTGGTAACTATTAAAAGACCTGAAGACCTGAGGGCTCTACGGGCCTCACAGGGTAAAAGCAAAGTGGATAAATAAAAAGGAACACAAGACCGTTAAGAGATTTATAAACTAATAATTAACCTTAAAATCTGTTCTAAAACGTTCAGGAAGCCAATGCAGAGACTTTAAAATGGGGGTGATGTGGGCTCTCGTTCTGGTCTTCGTCAGCATGTGTGCAGCTGAATTTTGGAGCTGCTGAAGCTGTGAGATGTTCTTTTTAGGAAGACCAGAAAGAAGAGCATTACAATAATCAATCCTACAGGTGATAAAAGCATGGATAAGAGTCTCTGCATTGGCCTGAGAGAGAAACTGGTGCACTCTGGAGATGTTCTTTAAATTATAAAATGACTTTTTTGTAACATCTCTGACGTGCAGGTCAAAGCTGAGGTCTGAATCAAATAAAACACCAAGATTTCTGACCTGCTGACACGGACTAAAAGACAGTGCTCGGGGTTTGCTATCCAGTTTCTCTCTCTGTGGACCTGTTCTGATGACTAAAACCTGAGTTTTGTCCTGGTTGAGCTGAAGAAAATCGTCTGCCATCCAAGACCTGACGTCTACAATACAGTTAAAAAGGGCATCAGTGTGTCATCAGGAGACACGGCCATGTAAAGCTGAGTGTCATCGGCATAGCTGTGAAAGTTGATGCTGTGTCTCCTGCTGCTGTGCAAAGATCGCTGTCGTTACCAGTGTTGGGGAAGTTACTTTTAAAAAGTGGTGTTTGCTCGTTACTCTTTACTTCTCAAAAAGTAACTTGTTACTTTACTTAATTACCCTCTATGGAAAGTAACTGTAGCAGCCTTTGGCATCAAATAACACAGTGACAGAGTTTGACTGGTGCTCAATCATCTTTTCACACCGTGAAACTAGAAGATAGAAAAACATCAAAATTTAATACAATGGTAAATACAATACCATAACAACAAAGACCATAACAACAAAGTTGAGCTGACATGGTGATAACACTGGCCATTCATTTATAAAATGTAGCTGAAATGAGTGAGTTTCGCAGCAGATAATGTCTAATTTAGGGGCTTCGATTTCTGGCCCCGTCTGCTACTATGGCATGAGGAAAAATGCCGTCAGAAGGATCTAAATTGCTTGCAAACGGCTCTGAGCTCCGCCAAAATTGTCTGGGTGAGTCTACGAGCGTATTTAATCCTAAAAATAAGGTCCAGGTGTCAAAAAACCGAACTTATCCTTTAAAATATGATCATGAACAGCGTCAGAAAAATAAAATTTTTACATGGAGCTATATGTGCATAAAAAATACAATTACCTCGATTCGCCTGCCAAAGGGTTCAGTTTTGACTGGCGACAAATTTCCTTCTCAACATTTGCTGTTGGTGATCAACAATACCATAATACAGTTAAACAAGCATAAACAACAACAGAAAAAAACACAACACAAAGTTACATAATCATAATTTAATAGCTACATACTGTTTCATTTCCATTTCACACACACACACGAGAGCTCGTGGCTCCAAACAAAGCTGGCGTGTGACGACACCTCCCTGACCTTTATACAATTCTGGAGCATAGGTTCTCCCAAACTGCAGATGGCCACTTACAGCTCGACTTTGGACAGAACCCCATATCTGCTCCTAAATGTGTAGGCCTACATAAAGTTCTACGACAGAGAACATAACAGGTATTTCTTTTGTGCTCTTTATTTTACAAAATCATGTCACATACGGTGTGGAATGAGAGCTCCTGTCCAGTGTTTCCAGATTTATCTTCTGGAATAAGCAACAAGGACGATAAAAACAACCAAAAACAAGCAACCTCCAGCTATTTCCTTTCCTAATGTGATATATTACTTTTTAAAAAGAGGAATCTACATAAAGTGTGTTTTAATTTTCGTCTACATTACAGTGCCAAGCATCTATTCAAAACAAGAATGCCACATATAATAAGCGGACCTGGCAACTTTGACTCTGACGCATGCGCTATGAGCGTGAGTGTGTTTGCGATCATAGACATATACACTAGACGCCGGGGAGCCTGTGTCCGCCCACCGCTTCGATACGTCAGAGCAGCCGCCATATTGTGAGGGTCAATCTGCCCGGTCAACCTTAACAAGTCGATGTGACAGCGATGTGTTTCCTGAAGAAAACCATGAAAATCTACATTTACGTGACTGTGAAGAATCGTTGTATTCATTTTTAATTTATATATAATTATGGATGTAACATACTTATAGAAAGTATTAAGAGGAAATGGAAGAAGTTTGCAAATCGGATAGTGGGACTGCTGTACTCTCCTTTTTGAGCAGCTACATGATGTAGCCCATGACAAAAATATGCAAAAGTGTTTATTTACATACATCTGACATTTATGTACATTAGGGCACAAGTTTTTCTGTGGAACAAATGTAGATATTTTAACATATTTACACACTATAACATTTTTACCTATTATACATTTATTGCTACATATTTACCTATTATATAATTATTGTTACATATTTGCCTTTTACATATTTTATTACACATATATTAATTATTCCATATTACATATTTATTGTTACATGTTTACCTATCACATTACATATTTGTTACATATTCACCTATTACATATTTACCTATTATATTAGATATTTATTTATGCTCACATATTAACCTATCACATTACATATTGATCAATTACATATTCATTTATTTCAAATATATATTTGTTATGACGTGTTTTATTGCATATTTGTTTAATGTTACATATTCACTTATTACATTACATATTTACCTATAATATTACATACTTATTCTTACATATTAACCTATCACATTAAATATTTATTTACTGTTACTTATTTACCTGTTATATTACATATTTATTTATTGTTACATATTAACCTATTACATATTTAGTTATTGTTACATATTAACCTATTACATATTTATGTGTTACATATTTACCAATTACATATGAATTTTTTATTACACATCTATTTATGATTACATACTATATAACATATTTATTTATTGTTACATATTCATTTATTACATGACATAGTTACATTTTTATTACATACTTATTCTTACATTTTTACCCATCACATTACAAATTTATTTACATATTCACCTATTACATTACATATTTACCTATTATATTACATATTTGTTTATTCTTACATATTAACCTATCACGTTACATATTTGTAACTAATTTACCTATTATATTACATATTTATTTATTGTAAAATATTCACCTAATACATAACAAATTTATTTGTTGTTACATATTTATGAATTACATATTTATTTATTACATATTATATTACAAATGTATTTATTGTTACATATTCACCTATTACACATTTATTTATTATTACATATGATGTAACATATTTATTCATTGCTATATAATAACCTATCACATTACATATTTATTGTAACATATGTACTTATTACATGACATATTTACATATTATATTACATACTTGAGGTATTCTTACATGTTATCATCATTGCTGAAGTCTTGATAAATGACCATTTCAAGATGGCGGACACACTGACGTATGTTACTGCCCGTCGGTGAGGCGTCTGGCGTATATGTCTATGGGTGCGATAACCAGGAAACAAGTGATGGACAAACTGCCTACCGCGCTTGTGTTTTGCTTTACTGTGGGGAGCCGGGAGATAATCAGGGGGATTCACAGACAGAAGAGCCTCAAGAAGCAGCTGCACATTAAGAAACAAGCCCAAAAAACCACTCCCATGCTCCCCGACCCCCCTAGTGGTCATTGCCTCCTCACCTTTTTCAATTTTAATATTTCATATTTAAAAGCATCAATCTGATGCATTTTGAGAGAAAATGAAGAATTACAGGACAGAATGAATGTATGATAAAGTATCTATCAATTCGTGGTCACATTATGCTACATAAGAAATCAGACTGACAACTTCTCTCGTGAAATGTGTTAACAATTAATTTCACTGGAGGCTTGTTTAGATAACTGCGTTACCTCTCCTGCTGTGTTAGCTAACGTTATGCATCAATGACAAGATGCCTCTTTCAGCAGCTTTAATTCTTCTAGTGATGTATTACCTGTAGCCAGAGGTGGGACCAAGTCATTGTTGTGCAAGTCACAAGTAAGTCTGAAGTCACTGCCCTAAAGTCCCAAGTCAAGACCGACAAGTCTCCAGTCTGGTCCAAAGTCCTACAGTTGGAGTTTTGAGTCTTTTTCAAGTCCGTCCTGGCTGCTTCTCTCTGGTCTGTCATGTTGTCCATCACTGACTTAAATATGTTTGTTTTCCTAGTTGAATGTTGGCTAGTATTGGCTGACGGGTGGATTTCTGTTAAACAGACCCAGTAGTTTTAGGGGTTGCATTTACAGCTGTGGAGGATCACTGAAAAAAATATACTTTTCAAATTACAACTTATCCCCCTTCACATTTATTTAACTTGATAGTATTCTTGGGGCCCGTTAGGAAGCTGTGGAGGGTCTGACGTGGCCTCAAGGCCACCAGTTGATGATCACTGAAGTTCAGTATGATGGCAAATTTGTCAAAATTCTGGGGGTGACTATGTCCTTTTGCTGGAAATGCATAAAATAGTCATCATTAGTTAATTTGTGAATTGGAAGGAAACATTGATATTTTCACCTTTTAGATAAAACATACACTGAAGTAGTCGATCTCTGTAGCTCTAAACATTCACCATCTTAACAGTCATCAGGACCCAAATCTCAAAAAGATCAACCACTTTAATTTATTAAGTGAAAAAACATTGCAGTTTGGACGTAACATTGAAAAAAACAACATATTTTTCAGCAAAGAGACTGGGGGAAAATGTTATAAACATTGAATAATAATGAGAAAACTGGGAGATCACACATCCATAAATATTACTGTTTTTCCCTTCATAACATTTGTATGTTGGTTGTTTTCTAGACATCTCAAGTCAAAAGTTCATTATAGGAAAACCCCAATTTCTATGCTAAGATGACAGGATATCAGCCAATATGTACCTGATACAGACAACAGAGTGAAATAAAATGTGTGGAAGTTTGTCTGCTCAGGGCCTCTGAACACTGAAGACATTTTTGCCACATTTTTACCTGATTTATACACTGTCCACTGAAAAGAGCTTTGAGACCCACTTTTGGGCCTCAGCCCACAGGTGGGGAACCACTGCAGTAGTAGACTGCATTGGGAGCTTGATCCTTCATAGATTGCTCTTATATCATGGAGAATAAGTGATGCCGGATACCTCAGGATGAATTTATCATTTAGAAAACGTGAGAATCTGAGCTGCACTGCTCAGGAAAGTTGAGGTTTAATTAACCAAAAGACTTACGCGTCATTTTTTAAATCATTTGGTTCACTTAAACCGTGCACATGAGCCAACGAGACACTGTTTGAGTTACAATAAACAAAGAAAGTGCATTCACGATCCCTGTCCCGTGTGCTGAGCGTCTTTACGCTCCCCGAAGCAGGAGCCCTTTGCGCTCATATTTCCATGCCCTGGCGCTTGTAGAGTAAATGTTTTTATCGAAGTCAAGGCTCCCTTCAAGGCACGCGCACATGTTCGCAGTTCACTGATAATCCACCCCCCCATGATGTTGTGCTCTAATCTGTTGTGCATCTCGGTGCTTATGAGACAGCCACGCAGGTTGTGCATACGAAAATGATCTGTCGTTCTCGGAGCTCCTGCCAGCTTTGAATTGAATAATTAATTTATTTGACTGAGGCAGAGCTGAGCTCCGGTGGGCTCCGGCCCACTTTAACCCCTGGTTACGTCTTGTTTTCTTACTTTATTTCTGGTCTCAGTTTATTCTATATGGTTTACCCAAGGGTTTAGTTGGTTTGGCAGTATATGTTTGATTTAGTTAATTGGTGGCTGCCACCCATATTGCTAAGTATAATTTGCTATTATTTTGGGTTTGTATTTTTGTTGTTTTCTTTTGAGTGTAACCCACTAATCCCCTTTTTGTCCTTTTCAGTTGCTGAGCCGACGGTGGTGGGCCCTGGTGTCCTGGTGGTGGTTCCCTCTTACTGTGTGCCATGTAACCCTGGTCATTAGTTAATTCACCGTGTGAGTGTTCGCGTGATTGCCACGTATGATTGGGGTGCTTTTCCCCCCTGGGATCCCTCTACCCTGTTCCTCGACCATTGCACCGTTGGTAAGCCTCAGCTCCTGAAAAAGGTCTCCCCTCCCTTGTGTGTTTGTGGCATTTTTATTGATTTTTATTGTTTAAATAAAATGACTATTTTGTAAGGTTTGAACCAAGTCTCCTGCTCTTTAAAGGGTAAACGAGCCTGAGTGCCTTAAAATCCATCTTCTAACTAATTCTTTGGGCGAAATCCCAAGAGAAGAAGAGATTAGTAAAAAAGAGTTTCTAAAATCAAGAAAAATCTCCTTTTTAATGACTTCTTTTTGTCTGATGTCTTTGTCTCTGACAACTTTTCATGAAAACTTTTTGTGACATTTCTGTTTTCTGACTCACTTTAATTGACTCATTTATCTTACATTTCTTTGTGACATGAATGACTTGTTCTGGATGTTTTTTAATGACTCCTTTATGTCTGATGCTATTGTATCTAAAACCTTTTTATGACTTCTTATTGTCTTACTCCTTTTATCTAAATCCTTTTTCATGACTCTATTTTGTCCAAAAAAAAAAAAACATGCTTGTCATGCAACTTGGTGATTCTAAATTGTCTTTATATGTCAGCCCTGTGATTGGCTGGTGACCGATCCAGACTTTCCTTTGCCCCCTGCCACATTTCAGCTAGGATAGGCTCCAGCCCCCCGACCCCCACCACCACAAAAATGAAACATGGGATGGATGATGGATGGATGGATAAAGTAAAAGCTGTTCTGTGTCATTTCTGAAGTTTATATCTCTTTATTTTAGAGTTGAGGTTGAGATTGCTGTGGACTAACTTGTCAGTCATATTATCCAGCCCAATGTCCTTGGTCTCATGTGTTCATCCTCACACCTGTAAATTCACCTTTGACCTCCAGTGTTCAAAGAGGGGGGTCATGAATCCTGTTTTTAAACTTTAACCAAACGTAATCAGACTTTCAGCCTGTTTTAGAAAGACTCACAGCACCACCAAAGTGTTTCCAGTGATTGTGTTGATTAATCTGGATAATAAGCAGCATTGTGCAGCACCTTTTATCAGTCTGTCCACAGCCTCTGACACAGTGGACCACTCAATACTGACACACGTTGGTCAAAGCTTGTTTGTCTGAACAGAAAGTCTGTTTAACGATTATCTGACAGGGTGTTCCTGACGGGAGCCCAGAGGGGAGCAAAATGAGCCGCAGAGCTACAGCCTCGCACCCTCGCCTATTCTACCAGAGCTTTGCTTGAGCACCTGAAAAAAGCTGTTTTCCATTTACTGTGATGAATCCAGACTCTCAAAGGCTCAGATCACAATTAGTGATAAAGGTTGTCCTTGAAAAAGTCCTCCAGTGTATGGGAATACGTCAAATCCATGATCATAATCAAATGTTCAGGGATCATATTCTCTCTGGAAAACTGCTCATGTAAATGTATTTTCTCTTTAAAGTAAAAACACACGAGGCTGCTCATCATTCAGTCACTGAAATATGTAACTGGATGTGAAGATAAGATTGAACGTCTCCCTGCTATCAGCGACCTCATGAAGCGTCTGCTTCACTTCAGTTTACTAAAATCAGTCCATGTGGGCTGGAGTTCAGATAAAAGGAGGTTCAGCAGCCAGAGTGAGCTCAGCTTCTGCACCTCCACTCCAGAATCAATGAGTGCACTCGTGAACCAAAAGATGGACAGCAGCTCCTCGAACCCAACGGTCACCAATGATTCAGGTGAGTGATAATTCTGTCACTGTAATCTGTGTACATTAAGGAAGATTACGGTTAAAAGATGTTTCCCCCGGTGCAACTGTAGGTTAAAACAGCAGTTTATTGTTAAAAAATACAAGTCCAGGGATTAAAGAGGAAAAAATAATCTGACATTTTTAAAAGAAAATAGTTACAGCAGAGTTCCTCATGTATATTTTTAGTTATTATTCATAGTGTCAGACTCAGAAATCTGAAAGATCTCCATTTAAATCTTTTTTGTGGATTTGGATGCATGACACCGTCGGCATCAGCAGATATTAGCATGAAATTTTAATATTGAATCAGCTGATATTGAAATTTTTGCTGATATTTAAAAGTGATATGTCAGCTATACATATTTGCCCTACATTGGTAGTGATATTGTCAAAATATACAAATGTAATATACCATTGTGCTTTACCTTTATGTCACTGCATGGGTACATTTACAGCCCCAGCCTCTTTTTAAGCCTCCTGCTTGAAAATTACTCGCCCATAAAGAAAAGAGTATATCAGACCACAAGGTCTGTTTGAATAATTTTGGTGTCGTAGTAAAGGAAACACTTATGAGATTTGTTCAGATGTGTAAATATCAGTAAATATGTTACGGGGTCAGAGAAAATGAAGAAGGAACACAGCATAAAAGAAAGACTTCATTTCCGCCTTAAAAACATACACTTTCATAGTGAAAATCCCTTTGTCATGATGCAGTGGCAGCTTTAAATCTCTAAAAATGAATAATAAAATATGTGAACATAACCTCTGCCCAGGTTTATTCTGATAAAGTGAAGCAAAGCAAAATCTGAGATTCTATTACAGACTGGTCAGGCGAAACCATTAAAAAGACTGAATTTTGAATCAAAGTACAAAATTATTATTATTTTATTTAAATAAAGCAAAATTTGAAAATGTAGTCCCTAAAATGCATATGCAGCACTTCCTCCACGGATTAAATGTTGTTTTCTTGTCTTGCATCTGTTCCTCACACAGACGGCCACATTGAAACATGTGTTTGTGATGCTTTATCATCTGATTACAACAAACCAAAAACACAGCAGACAGCCTAAAAAAAAAAAACATTAATGGTAAAACTGAAAAATATCAGGGTGGAAAGTGACTCAGTACATTTACTGAAGTTGCTTTAATGGATTTGTTTTTAAATGACTTGTATGTATTGGAGTAGATTTCTAAATCAATACTTCTCTTGTAGTTAATTTAATCATTTCAGCCCTCTGACTGTGTCCCTGCTGAGATGAATGAAAAGCACAGCTTGAGATGATGGTGCTAAATCTTGTGCTCATGCACTCTTCCACCTGTGCTCTGGACGTAGCTGTAAAAATATCTGACGCTGCACGATGTGTGTACCTGGAGGACAGTCGAGGCATGTGAGACCTTTGACCTCTACGAAGCAGAAGGATTTAACTTAGAAGCCAGAACTGATCAATAATCAATAGAAATCTGCTCAGACTGTCAACACACACTTTAAAAACTGTGTGCATGACATTTGTAAAGCATTTTCCTCCACCCTCAAAAGGTGTGGTGTTTTAATTAGTGACCGTGTCAACAGGTGACCTTCAGCCGACTTGATCAGCTGATAAAACAGAGCGAGTGCTTGTGAATGAATCTTTATTTGGGGCTCAGAAACAAGCCCATGGCTGTCTGTGATCCTGCGTGATGGAGACTCTTACTATGTCCATGTTTGTTTGTGACAGTCGTTGACTCTTTGAAAAGCTGATAGTTCCTTCACCTTCTCTGGGTTTAGTTTGAAGTGGTCAAATAAACGAATGATGGGTTCTGAATTTGTCTGACATGCCTGAATTTTTCCACAGGACAAATAACAAACAACGAGGAGCTGAGGATCGTGATGGTGGGGAAGACCGGAGCTGGAAAGAGCGCCACCGGGAACACCATCCTGGGACGGGAGTGTTTTGAATCAAAGTTCAGTCCAAAGTCCATGACCGTAAACTGCTCCAAGGCCAGAGGAACAGTGGATGGGCAGGAGGTTGCTGTCATTGGCAACCCTTATCCACTTAACTCCAGGTTTGATATTGACAAGAAGGCCACAGATCTCTCCCAGTGCATCTCGTATGCCGCTCCTGGACCCCACGTGTTCCTGGTTATCATCAGACTGGGCAGGTTCACCCAGTTGGAGAGGACGACGGTGAAAATGATCCAAAAATTATTTGGAGAGGCAGCAGACAAATACAGCATGGTCCTCTTCACTCATGGGGACCTTCTTGAAGGCAAAACCATCGAGGACTTCCTGGCTGGAAGCCCTGACCTGCAGGAGCTCGTGACCCGATGTAATGGCCAGTACCACGTCTTCAACAACAGGAGCAAAGATCACTCTCAAGTCACCGAGCTGCTCCAGAAGATCAATGATATAGTCAAGAAGAACGGAGGAAGCCACTACACCAACGAGATGTTCCAGGAGGCTGAGAGGATCATCGAAGAGAAGAAAGAAAGCATCCTGAAGGAGAGACAAGAACAAATGCTCAAAGAAAGAGAAGAACTGGAGAAGAACCTGAGGGAGAAGTACGAGATGGAGATAAATAAGATAACTGAGCAGCTCCAGGCCGAGAAGGAAAGGGAGAGGAAGGAGAGAGAGGAGTGGACGAAAGAGAGGGAGGAGAGGGAGAGCGAGATGAGACGACTGAAGGAACAGTATCAGAGCGACCTCAAGAAGCAGATGGAGAACCTGCAGAAGAAGAATGAAATGGAGGCTCGGGACGAAGCTGAGCAGTCTAATAGTGTACAAAGAGCTGTCTAATTAGTTCATCAAGTGATTGAAATTGTGGAAATAATTTATAAAGCATTTGGATTGGCCTGGAGGCTCAATCACTTTCTAGAAAAATAAGCCCCTGATTTCATATTTCCTTTATCTCAGAGAAACCATTTTAGAGGCTTAAGCAAAATGTTTAAGTCACATTCAAGAATTCTTTTGCTGCAATAATTGATAAATAGAAAAAACATTATAGAACAATATATCATGATATCTAATAAACAGAGACTCTTATGAGGATGTGGGATAAATGGACCTAAACAGCGTTTTAATGTAAATTTTGCACATTTTGACAACGATTGAGATAACTATTTACAACTGCAAAAAAAAAAACTTATGTTTCAATACACTTTTTACAACAAAGACACACATCAGATATGAACATCTTTGACTGTCCTACTCAGCTCTTGTTTGTTGACCTGTAAACACTGTGCTTTTTCAAGGTGAAAATAAATACTTTATACTTATAAAGTCTTTCTATTTTTTGAGAACACCAAGTCTCTGTTTTTGCCAGTATATGGGAAGAATACATCACTTATAAATTCTCATTTTGATGCTGTTATATTATTTAATATTAATGTAAATGTTAGATTATTACTCTTTCAATGATTATTATTAATTATACTTCTATAAAAACTATCACTACAATCATACAGACATGAGGACCCTCTAGGGGCTAACCTCTAATAAATTTATATTCAGCAGAGACAAATATGATGAAGACAGGTCTATGATTGGTCCATGGATCTGTTACTCGCTTTAGTTCTTACGTTAGTCCACTTGTCTCGGCCCTCTTCCCTTCCTTAACCCTCAAACCCAACACAGCATGGTGTGGATGGCTGTTCATCATGAGACTGGGATCCACATTCAAGATTTTCTGCTGCTAAACAGAAGGTTTTTTCTTGCCGTCATGATGGATTCATGTTGGTTGTTGGATGTATGTATTTATGTGTGTGTACTTTATATATGTATATATGTATCTATGCATATATGCGTATCCATAAAAGGAAGAGTTTGTCTTCAGCCTGCTCTTTTGTAAAATGTCTTGAGGTAGCACTTGTTATGAATTGGTGCTATACAAATAAAGATTGATTTATTCATTCATTGATTCATTGATTGACTGAATATGGCCGACATGTATGCATGTACATGTGATGTCCAAGACAGGTTCTCTGTTATGTTGATTCTCAGGAACTTAAAGCTGCTTACTTCTAAAAGATGGCTGATGTGGTCCAGCTATGAAGTCTCATCATTGTTGTTCTTTGTTGTTTTCCTAATTCCCCTGAGGGAGTTCCCCAAAGGGATTAATAAAGTTCTATCTAATCTAATCTAATCTGAAATCTGGCCAATGATGGAGGTGTCATCCACGACCTTCACAATAGAGTTCTCTCCATGTTGGGGGTTGCAGTCATTGGTGTACAGCGTGAACAGGAGGGGGCTGAGCACACAGCCCTGGGGGGCTCCGGTGTTGAGCACTAGAGTGGAGAAGAGACTGCTGATCTGGACTGACCAGGGTCTGTTTGTGAGGAAGTCCAGTATCCAGTTTCAAAGAGTGGTGCTGATGCCCAGAGTGTTCAGTTTTAGAATTTTGATGAAGGGCAGCGGAGATGGCATCCTCTGTGGAGCTGTTGGTTCTGAAGTCAAACTGGTCACGGTCCCGACTGGCTGGGATGTCGTTCTTGATGTGTTGGAGAACCAGCTTCTCAAAGCACTTCATCAGGATGAGGGTGAGAGCCACAGGGCGGTCTTCATTTAGATCAGACACTGAAGACTCTTTAGGCACAGGGACGATGGAGGCTGTCTTTAGACAGGTGGGAACACTCTCCTGTGATGGTGATATGTTAAAAATGTCTGTAATGACATCTACCAGCTGGTTGGCACATGTTTTAAGTACACAGCCAGGGATGTTATCTGGCCCCATACTTTAATGCCCACTCTCCTCTTCACTTTATCTTTCACTTGGTAAGGGCTGAACAGGTCGACAGACATGAATTGAAATGGTGCAGCTGGACTCGACCTCTCTTCAGGTAAGTTTCCAATTATTTGCTGACAGGTTCTTGCTTTTGCCTTTTTGCAGACCACACACTTGTCAACAACTTTTTGGGCAATAATTCTTCCTCTGATGGCTCACGCTTTCTTTGACGTCCGCAGCAAAGTTCCTGCCACTCTGTCGTGTCCTTCACTGTGTGACTAGAAGAGTGGAGATGAGAAGGTCTGGATCCTGCCACCACAAATCAGGAGTCCACTTGTTTCATCTTTATAGACATTCAGTCTGTTAGTTGTGTTCGGAGATTGTACATCTTCTTGGGCTGCCCAAGTTCATGTGACTTGGGAGTGTTGACATGTATCTTGAGGAGGTAGCGCTTAGTTACAACAGATACTTTCATCCCTCCGATGTCGTGGACCACCAGTGTCACGTCTTCACTTCTAAGATACTTGCAGCTCTATGTGTAATGTCTGATGCCAGGTCAAGAGGGTTTAATTCCTTTGTCCATCGTTGACTGTGAGGAGCATCAGGATAACTGGGTACTCATTTAAGCTGTTTCCCTCCTGAAGGCTTTTCTCAGCTGCAGTGGAGTTGTACACCCTGGATTAGACGTTGCAGAAGGCATCTTGACATTGTTGCGCCAGCTCAGGTGGAAGTTTGGAGAGGAACTCTTCTTGGGCTTCGGTGTATCTTCTGCCCTCAGCTCTCACTGGACCAGATTTTGGTGTTCTTTGGTGCTGGGGTCTGGAAACGGGACACAGAAGATAGTGGTGTTGGTCTTTGCATGCTGAATTTCCACACAGGTAAGTAGGTTTTCTGCAGTAGTCACCACTGTGGACTTCGGGGCATCTCTTGCAGGCGCCAAGTTGTTGTACTGAATCCCTCTTTTCCAATAGGTTGGTCTTGAACCTTCTGCAGAAATACAGTTTCTTCCTGTGCTGTGGGTCACCACAGATGATGCAGCCTGCTGTGTCACTGCTGGACTTTGCTGTCTTTGTTCTGGAGTACTTTAGGAACTTGGTCTTCTCTTTGGTGGGCTCGACGATATCTCTCAGCTGATCTAATTGTTCTTATATGGATTCTTGGGATCTCAGAAACATGATGAGCTTGTCAAAACTATTCTGGTGGTAAACAGTGTTTCACTCACCTGCAGCATAGATGAGCCAGTCTTTTTTCAGAGTTTCTGGGAGCTTGCTCTCGATGGATTTAGTCACTAGTGGGTTCTTTATGGCGCCTGCATTCCCCAGTTCATTTAAATCATACAGGGTCTTTTCCACTGCTTGGATGAGCTCTATGATTCTCCTTGTCTGGCGGCTTCTAACTTCGACGATCTCAAGAGCGATGGTGACTTGGTTCCCAAACTGGTTGTCTAGGAGTCGGAAGATCTCGTCTGATGAACTGATGTATGTTGACAGGCGTAGATCTTTGGCCACCTTCTCGTCGAGGCTATCAAGCAGTTGAAATTTCTTCACCTCTTTCAAGCCGGTTGGTTTGCCTTGCTTTTGCAGAGCCTCCCATTCTTTCTTCCATCTGTATTAGTCTCGTCTGTTGCCAGCAAACTTTGGTAGGACTGTGGCTTTCAACTTTATTGCTGCTACTGGGGCTAAGCTTTGAACTGAGATGGATTCTTGTTCAGTGTCCTCCTTTATACTTGCTTTGTTGAGGATGGCCTTCTGCAACACTAGCTTGTAAAGGAGCACTTTGAGCCTTCTTATCCAGGAGCTGTAGTAATCAGCAGTCTGTATTGGACACACAGTTGAAAAGTACAACTGCCTTCACCAGAATTTGAACCCGGGCCGCCGGAGGGAGAGTCAGCAACTTTGCCGCTAAAAATATTTCTATGTTAAATGTTATGGAAATTGTGAGTTTGTTGGATTTCAGTAGGAAGTGAAATAAACATTTCAGCTCCAAAAAAAATGAATGTTAGGCTATTATTTGTGCATTCAGGCTTTAAAGGGTTAAATTATGAAGTGCAACTGAATATGCATAATTAGCCTAGATTAAATTTTACTTTAGTAACTGAAAAATGTTTTGGCATCAATTTGTACGCTACAAGTCTACAACACTAAGAACTATCCAGTATAAAAGCATCTGACTTGAAAATTGATGTAAACAGTGGTGATTTTCATTGGAGGACAATAAGGATTGAAATGTAAAACAGTGTAATATTTGTGTGTAGTCTGGTTTATTCTAGTGGGTATAATCTGACATACTCTGATGATGTTTGTCATCTTAGGACCTCCATAAACTGAAGACATTTTTACCGCAGCTTGACCAGATTAATACACCGTCCACTGAAAACAGCTCTGAGACCCACAATGGGCCTCCACCTACAGGTTGAGAACCGCTCCACTAGTAGACTGTATTTGAAGCTTGATCCTTCAAAGACTGATCTGATATCATGGAGAATAAGTGATGGAGGATCCCTCAGGATGAATTTATTATTTAGAAAACAGTGAGTGAGTGAAAACAAGAGCTGGACTGATGAAGAATGTAGAGTTTTGATTAATGAAAGGCTGACTCGTCAGTTTTTGAAGTCTTTTGTTCACTTAAACCGGGCACATGAGCTGTCAAGACACCGTGTGAATGATAAAATCACACAGAGTGACTGATGATCCCTCACTGTCCCTGCGATGTGCGTCTATCTGCGTCTTTACGCCCACCGGCAGACGGAGGAGCGCACACACACACACGCTGAGAGAAAGTGAAAGTCACACAAGCATGCTGCTATACGTATCCTTGCGCATTTTGTAGTGGTTATATGGTATTTCGGGGCGTTTTCTAGTGGGTATATGGCGTATACCTGCGTATGCAGCCAGAGTCTGGCGGACTGTAGAGCAGAGTCCGCGCAGAATGTCCGCGGGCGTCAGAGCTGTCAGAGTCGAGGGCACTGCCGCGGAGTATTTTCTTGTGAAATGAATGTGAAAGCCTACATTTCCCACTAACCTTGTGCATTTTTTTCCATTTCTCTGTCACGATGCTGTAGACTGAGGACTAGGAAGAGGAGCTGCTTTGCCTGCTGACTTTGCAAAGCACTAACATGAAGAGGCGGAGGCAGTGTGACATTTAATGTGGGTCGATGATAAAGCTGGGGACTTCCGGGTATACGACCTAATGCTGTGCCAAAACCGTGATAGCTATCAAAAAAAGGACTGCACCGTGAGCATCACAAGAATCAGCTGAAACGATTGATGTAAGCTTTGTGTCTGTACTGTAGAAAATGTTGACACGAGAGGAGTTTAAAAACAGGCTTGAAAGTGAAGCTGTCGGCGTACACCAGCCTACATTTCCCACAATCCTTTGCGCATGTCTGTGTCATTAGGCTGTACAGTGAAGACGAGGGCCTGCTGACTTTGCAAAGCAGTAACATGAAGGGACACAGCTTGTGTCACGTTTAATATCGATGTGAAAATACACGGCGAGCAGTGTTTTGTGTGACAGCAGTGCTTGGAGCGGACTCGGCGCTGTCGTATGGTGTCGGCGTACATCAGCCTACATTTCCCAGAATCCCTTTCTCATGTCTGTATCATGACGCTGTACACAGAAAAGATGAGGAGATGGAAGTGGTGTTACGCCAGAGGAGCCGGCCAAGATGGCGACCGAGGCAGACGCTTGTTATCGCAGCTGAGCATTTTTTGGAACTCTATCCCTCACTATTGCTATGTAAGTTTTATTATGCTGCTATAAATATCTACGAACAGTGTTCAAACAACCTCCCGGAGTCTGACACGCTTGTCCCATAGTCAATAAAAGGATAATTGTCTTTTCCACGGCGGACGATAAACGACTAAGCTAAAAACAAGCTAAAGCTAATCTAAAGAAAACAACAGCGTGACTGTACCGAACATGACGAAACTTGACCATGCAAAACGATGAAGAGACAAAGCGCAAAGACAAAGATAAAGAAGTTACATACCAAGAAGGAATGGTTTTTGGAGTGCCCCTTAACGTAAACAAAACGTTATCAAGTTCTCCTGCTAACGCTACATCCAAAACTTCCTCCCGTCCCTCCCCTCCCCCCTCTCTGGTCAATATGGACCACGACTACACAGGACTGCAAACCCAGTTTGATGGAGATGTTGATGCAGTTCCTCTGCCACTATCTGCCCCAGACACTCCAGTCAAACCAAAAGAGAAAAAACAAAAAGCAGAGATGTCTTTAGCTGATTTACAAGCTAACATCCTCACTGCAATTAATGTGCGCGCTGACAACTTGGAAGGCATGATCACTAAGAACGCGGTGAGCATTGATGCCCTTAAAAAATCTGTTGACTTTGCTTCTGCCGAAGTTGAATCTCTAAAATCTGATATGAAGGATGTCAAGGCTGCCAGTGCAAAATATGAACAACAGATTGCAGACTTGCAGCAAAAGGTCAATGAAGCAGAACGATATGGTCGCAGATGGAATCTTAGACTCCACGGTATCCCTGAAGACAACCCAGAAGATATCAAGGCCAAAGCTGTCAACATTTGCTGTGCTATGTTACCTGACCCTCAGCAAAAAATTGCAGATAATATTGACATTGTTCATCGCCTAGGGAAATACCAGGTTTCCCAAAACTGACCAAGAACCACCATCATCCGCTTTACAAACAGATCCACGAGAGATCTTCTGTGGAGAGTGGCAAAAAAGAGCGAATACCTCAAAAACAACAGGTTGAGATTCACTGAAGATCTAACAACTGAAGACAAGGCAATACGCAACAAGCTGTGGCCAATGATTGAAGCAGCGAGGAAAAACTGGAAAAAGGCTCACTTTGCAGGCACCCGTGTCATCATCGATGGAAAAGAAACACGGCCAGAGAACTTTGATGCTTCACAGACCAACACACCATCCAGCAGTGCAACTACTCACAGTTAAAGGGATGCAGATCTCAACACAACTTCACTCAGGATGATCGACGAAGAAGACTGAAGTAGAATGAGGAGGAACGGAAGAGCCTTTATTTATTTATTTATTTTTACTTTTTTTTATTTAACTATTTTATCCTCTTCTTCTTCTTCTTTTTGAGTTTTGACTTTGAAATTTTTGGAAAAGGTGGAATAATACTTTTTGTTTTATTTCTTCAAATTTCAACCTGCAAGACTTTTTGTTCAATTTTTTGGCCTCTTTTTCTCTCAGAGTTTTGATTTTGTTTTTTGTGAAAAAGATGAAAAAAACACTTTATATTTTTTTTGTCTTTTTGTAAATTCAGGCCCATTGGCCTTTTTGGGCAAGTTTGATGAAAAACTTCTTCTTGTCTTCCTTAGCAGATTGTGGAATACTGAAGACAATTTTCATTACAGTGACTCATTATTATAAGTATGGTTAAAGTTATTAGGGGAAAGTGTAAAAAAGGGGATAGTTTATTTTTTTTATATATATTTCAAAGAACAATTTTAGACTTTTATCCCTTCCCCACTCGACTTCTTGTCCTTTTCTAAATTGAAAATTTAAGTGTTGCTAAACTTCCATATGTTCTACCTCATGGACGGTATGTTTAACACTGGATTATATGCTAACAGATATTTTTACAATTTTTCAGGGATAGAGATCATTTTTTCTATTTACTTGAAACTTGCTTTTACACAGTACTTGTTCTTAGTTCTTTTCTGTTACATTGTCTTTTTCTGTTGTTTCTCTTAATGCCAGGGGGTTAAGACAGAACGTGAAAAGAAAAGCTTTATTTTTATTTGCAAAACAACAAAAAACTGATTTTTCTTTCTTTCAGGAGACACACTCACTTAAGAATGATACAACTTTTTGGAAGGTTCAATGGGGCAATGACATCTGGTTATCTCATGGTTCAGAAAGAGCAGCAGGTACAGCTATTTTGAAAGATTCTTTTAATGGGAAAATTTTGCACAGTGAAGCTGATACTAAAGGTCACTTTCTTATTATAGTTATTAATACCAATGATACCATAATTTTATTAGTTAACATATATGGATACAATTCAAAAAATGAAAATGATACACTATTTGGAGTTTTAGAATCTCGCTTCTTATATTGGCTCTATAAATATCCAAGCGCAATGATAATAATGGGCGGTGATTTTAACATTGCCCTTAACGGTCTCCAAGATAGGTGGCCTCCACGTTCTAACCCCTCATTAGCATCTACTCTAATACAATTCATGCATAAATTTGATTTGATTGACATATGGAGAGAAAAAAATCCTGGAATGTCCTTATATACTTGGAATAATAAAACCAATACTAGCTCGTCGCGAATAGACTTTTGGCTAATTTCCAATGGATTTGACAAAAATGTCATTAATGTCAATATCATTCCAACTCCTCTTACTGACCATAAAGCGATATTAATATGAATTCTTCTAAACCCTCATACTTGTTATAGGAACTCTTACTGGAAATTAAACAGCTCTATTCTTAAACATGAAACTGTATCTAAAACCGTTCAATCTTTAATTGATCGTTACTGGCAAAAATCCTTACTTGAAAATAAGTTTTGCAGTAACTGGGAACTTTTAAAATTCGAACTATCAAAATTTTTGAGAACATACAGTAGTTCAATTGTTAAAGCAAAAAAAGCTGAAGAAGAAAACATTATCTCAGAAATAACAGCCTTAACACAGAAAAACAGAGCTAACTTATCTGAAAGTGAATCTCTTCTCTTAATACAGTTTCAACTCAAATTAGATGATTTATATAGGGTGAAAGCTGAAGGGGCTTTTGTTAGAAGTAGAAGGAGGTGGATGGAGGAAGGAGAACAGAATACTACCTACTTTTTTCGACTCGAAAAATCTCATGCCAAACTTAATACTATACAAAAACTAAACATTGACGGTAACATCACAGACGATCCCCAAAAGATAGCCAAATACTGCTCAGACTTTTATACTAAACTCTATGATTCTAAATACTGTGAAGAGCTTACCAGCCACTTTATGGTATCTCTCACAAACACTAAGTCAATTGACGTTGACCTAAAAGAATCTTGTGACAAACCACTAACAATACAAGAAATTATATCTGCAATAGACCATCTCAAATTAAATAAATCTCCAGGTACAGACGGCATTACCTCTGAATTTTACAAAGCCTTCTCTAAGCAATTAGCACCCTTCCTCCTTGCTCTCTTCTCAGAATGTATTCATAATGAATCCCTCCCCCCAACTCTAACTCAAGGCCTTATAACTTTAATACCCAAACCCAAAAAAGATTTACTTCTTATCGATAACTGGCGCCCAATATCATTACTTAATAATGACTACAAAATCTTTGCCTCAATATTTGCTAATAGAATGAAATTTGTTTTAGCTTATATAATTGATGAGACCCAATCCGGCTTCATGAGAAATAGACATATTTCCAATAATATAAGATTAGTTTTAGATTTAATGACTATGCAGATTTATGTCCTGACGAAAGTTTCATCCTCTTCTTAGATTTCTACAAGGCTTTCGATACAATCGAACATAACTTTATATTCCATGCACTGGAAAAGTTTAATTTTGGCCCGTTTTTTAGAAGTGCTATCCAAACAATGTATAAAGATGGAAACTCCTCTATCAAACTGCATGCTGGCACTTCCTCTCGATTTCCTCTTAGACGTGGGGTAAGACAAGGTTGCCCAATATCGCCTTATCTTTTTCTTCTATGTACACAGCTTCTCACCGACTCTATTAAGCTTAGTCCATTGAAAGGTATTCTAATAGCAGACAAGGAAATTTTCATCAGTCAGCTGGCCGATGATACAACACTCTTTTTAAAAAATAGCTGTCAGATACCTCTTGCTATTGATGTGGTCAACACTTTCTCTCTTTCCTCCGGGCTTTGTTTAAACATTAAAAAATGTGAATTACTTGCCCTCAAGACTTGTAATATCCCCTCTATTTGTAACATACCTATAAAAAACTGTGTCACCTATTTAGGCATACTTATAAATAAAGATGGGGAAACTAGATGTGATTTAAATTTTAACCCTGTTATCGACAAAACTCAGAAAAAGCTTAATCAATGGCTACAAAGGGATTTAACTTTGAGGGGCAGAATTTTATTAACTAAAGCTGAAGGCATATCCCAGCTCACCTATGCTGCCTTATCACTTGGTGTCAACAAAAACATCTTAAAAAATATCGACAAAATGCTCTTTAAATTCGTATGGAAAAATAAAACTCACTATATTAAAAAATCAGTGATAATGAATACTTATGACAAAAGTGGCCTTAACTTTTTAGACTTCCAAACATTAAATAGTACTTTCAAAATTAATTGGCTGAAGCAATTCATTAAAAACCCTTCCTCAATTTGGAACTTCATACCAAATTTTATTTTTTCTAAAGTAGGCGGCCTACATTTTCTTTTACTGTGTAACTATAAAATTGAAAAAATCCCATTGAAATTATCAGATTTCCATAAACAGATGCTTCTTTCATGGTCCCTAATATATAAACACAACTTCTCTCCACACAGATATTACATATGGAACAACAAAGACATAACACACAGAAACAAATCCTTATTTTACCCTGCCTGGTTTTCTCATAATATACTACTGGTTCACCAGCTGTTTGATTCCAATGGTTTATTATTTACGTACGATGATTTTATTTCAAAACATAACATTTCAATTCCTGCTGAGGAATTTAACATAATTATTAAGGCAATTCCTGTTGGTGTCTCTTTATTATTTAGAAGCCCAGTGAACCAGATACCAGCTCCTTCGCCTCTGGATCCATCTAAGAGCGAAGGAGGCAGGATTTGTTTCTTGACGACACGTAACAGCAACCGTGTTATACGTACTTTGTTTCAAAGGGACATAGTGTCTCTTCCTTATATAACATTTTACTGGAATAATTTATTACCTAATCTTGATTGGAAACAAATCTGGATCTTACCAACCAAATATATGATTAACAATAAAATAAAAGAAGTATCTTTCAAATTAATTAATAAAATGTATCCTTCTAAAATATTTATTTTACAGCGTTTTAGAAAACATATTGATACCAACTGCCCTGAAGATAATTTTCATTTATTTTGGACTTGCCCTGTTTCAAATAATTTCTGGAAAGACGTTTGTCATTTTATTTCTACATTTATTGATAATAGTTTTACTCTTTGTTTTGAAAATATACTGTTTGGTTTCACTTCTTTTATTTCCTCCAAAAGCAAACAGTATTATATAATCAACCTTATCATTTTATTATCTAAATTTCATATTCACAAATGCAGATATATAAATAAAAATCCCTGTTTTATTTTTTTTTAAAATGAAACCAAACAGTATATTCAGACCCTTAAGTACTCAACCAACACCAAGGCTGTTAAGACTGTGCATTTGTGTAGTCTTTTTAATATTTTTCTGTAGACTGTCTTTACTTGTATGTGGCCCCCTGGCAAAACCCTTTTCTGTTGAACTGTTTTGTCCTGTTCCGTATTCAATAAAGTTTTATTGAGAAAAAAAAAAAAAAAAAAAGTGGTGTTACGCCAATGAAATGTGTGGGTCTCACGAGCAATGCGTGACAGCTGGCAGGCGTGAATTTTTGAGGAGTAAAATGGCAAAGACTGTAACGAGTAGCATGCGTGTTTACGTATTTTCTGAAATATGCATGATAGGTTAAAATGGTCTATACCAGGAATCCAACCCCAGTCTCCGGTTAAATTACCAGGCATGCTAACCGCTCAGCCAACAGCTCAGATTACTCACGATGACACACCCGCCGGCACAGCAGCAGACTATGTAATGATGCTGTTTGCTTGTACAGAACGGTGAAGTTAAGCTGGGTACTTCCGGGTATATGGGCTAATGCTGTGCCAAAACCGTGATAGCTATCAAAAAAAGGACTGCACCGTGAGCATCACAAGAATCTCCTGAAAAGATTGATGTAGGTTTCATGTCTGTACTGTAGAAAATGTTGACACGAGAGCAGTTTAAAAACGGGCTTCAAAGTGAAGCGATCAGCTCTCTGGGGAAGAGAATTTCAATGGGAACGGACGGAAGACTTTGCGGGATACCCGTGGCTCTGAAGCTCACTGAGACAAAACGATGTCAATGTCGAGGTTGAAACAAATTTCAGCTGAAAGAGGAGAAGTGTAGCTTCATTTTGATGTATAAATCATATCTGTGGAACAAAGTTTGAATCTTTTATTGCAGTTTATCCGCTCGAAATTTTGGAAATTTTAGGCGAAGCTCACGCTCTAACAGGTCACGTGACACGCTCTAAGAACAGAGAAATCCTCCAAACTTAGTGTTGCTTAAACAGTGATATCTCAAAAACTGTAGAATACAGCAAAAAGCTGAACACATGTAAAAATAGTTGAGAGATCAGTGAATCTGTCAAAGCAAGAATGAAGTCTGTAGGTGGAAGTATGCCGAAGCTGTACAGCCTGAAAGTTCAAGCACTTTTCAGCAGACCTGCAAAAATCTCCCATTGACTTCAATGCAAAATATCTGCAGAAAATCATTTTTACTGTAAAAACTGTAATAGTTACACATGTGAACAATACAAGCGCAAATCTCCTGAACATGCTGCACTGCTCAATTTTTTTATGTGAAAATCTGTGCAAATTTGAAAGCTGTGAAAAGGTCCAAATAGTTGAGGGAAGAAGAAGAAGAAGAAGAAGAAGAAGAAGAAGAAAGAAGAGGAAGAAGAAAGTCGGATAACAATATGTTGAAATGCTGACTCAGCATTTCAACATAACTAGAAAAATTGCATTTCCTTGCAGCAAATGCGTTGAAATGCTGAGTCTGAATGCTGGAACTGTGAAATGAAATGGCTAAAAGCAATGCAAACAAAGCTGAAAATGGGACATAAAATAGTTGGAAGCAGTAAAGCACAGCTGCAAATGTGGGAAATGTGTAAAAAAAATGGTTAGAGTTGTGAAAGAAAGCTGAAAATGAATAAATGTGAAAGGAAATTGCAGAAAGCTGTAGAAATGTTTGGCCACCATGAAGAAGTTGTAATCTATGATTAAAAGAGTAAAATTTGTTAGTGCTAAAATGACAAAGGTGGTAATAAGTAGCAGAAGTGTGAAATATGTTATCAAATTTGCATTGTAAAGACAGGAAAAGAATAAAGTTTTATGGTAGTGAAAGGTTGAATCGCTGACAGCCTGTGACATCCAGACTGAGAGGACAGCAGCCAGATGCATACAGCAAGGAGCTGTAGTAATCAGCAGTCTGTGTTGGACACACAGTTGAAAAGTACAACTGCCTTCGCCAGAATTTGAACCCGGGCCGCCGGAGGGAGAGTCAGCAACTCTGCCGCTAAAAATATATTTATGTCAACTGTTATGGAAATTGTGATTTTGTTGGATTTCAATAGGAAGTGAAATAAACATTTCAGCTCCAAAAAAAATGTATGTTCTGGCTATTATTTGTGCATTCAGGCTTTAAAGGGTTAAATTATGAAGTGCAACTGAATATGCATAATGAGCCTAGATTAAATTTTACTTTAGTAAATAAAAAATGTTTTGGCATCAATTTGTAGGCTACAAGTCCACAACACTATGAACTATCCAGTATAAAAGCATCTGACTTGAACATTAATGTAAACAGAGGTGATTTTCATTGGAGGACAATAAGGAGTGGACATTAACGGTCAGAATGTCATTAGAAACTTGATCTGCTCAAGTTAACATCTAAGTCAAAGTTATCACTACTTCATTTTTAAATCAACAAATCTATACTCGAACATCAAACTCAAAGTAATAGCAGCCTACATAAATGAATTTGTAAATCTGGACAGGAATATCTGAGTAGTGAAATGTAAAACAGTGTAATATTTTTATGTAGTCTGGTATATTCTAGTGGGTATAATCTGACATACTCTGATGATGTTTGTCCTCTTAGGGCCTCCATACACTGAAGACATTTCTACCGCAATTTGACCAGATTAATACACTGTCCACTGAAAACAGCTGAGACCCACAATGGGCCTCCACCTACAGGTTGGGAACCGCTCCACTAGTAGACTGTATTTGAAGCTTGATCCTTCAGAGATTGTTCTGATATCATGGAGAATAAGTGATGGAGGATCCCTCAGGATGAATTTATTATTTAGAAAACAGTGAGTGAGTGAAAACAAGAGCTGGACTGATGAAGAATGTAGAGTTTTGATTAATGAAAGGCTGACTCGTCAGTTTTTGAAGTCTTTTGTTCAATTAAACCGGGCACATGAGCTGTCAAGACACCGTGTGAATGATAAAATCACACAGAGTGACTGATGATCCCTCACTGTCCCTGCGATGTGCGTCTATCTGCGTCTTTATGCTCACCGGCAGACGGAGGAGCGCACACACACACACGCTGAGAGAAAGTGAAAGTCACACAAGCATGCTGCTATACGTATCCTTGCGCATTTTGTAGTGGTTATATGGTATTTCGGGGCGTTTTGTAGTGGGTATATGGCGTATACCTGCGTATGCAGCCAGGTCCTGGCGGACTGTAGAGCAGACTCCGCGGGCGTCAGAGCTGTCAGAGTCGAGCGCACTGCCGCGTAGTATTTTCCTGAGAAATGAATGTGAAAGCCTACATTTCCCACTAACCTTGCGCATTGTTTTCCATTTCTCTGTCATGACGCTGTAGACTGAGGACGAGGAAGAGGAGCTGCTCTGCCTGCTGACTTTGCAAAACACTAACATGAAGAGGCGGAGGCAGTGTGACATTTAATGTGGGTCGATGATAAAGCTGGGGACTTCTGGGTATACGACCTAATGTTGTGCCAAAACCGTGATAGCTATCAAAAAAAGGACTGCACCGTGAGCATCACAAGAATCTCCTGAAAAGATTGATGTAAGCTTTGTGTCTGTACTGTAGAAAATGTTGACACGAGAGCAGTTTAAAAACGGGCTTGAAAGTGAAGCGATCAGCTCTCTGGGGAAGAAAAATTCAATTGGAGTAGACGGAAGACTTTGCGGGATACCCGTGGCTCTGAAGCTCGCTGAGACAAAACGATGTCAATGTCGAGGTTGAAACAAATTTCAGCTGAAAGAGGAGAAGTGTAGCTTCATTTTGATGTATAAATCATATCTGTGGAACAAAGTTTGAATCTTTTATTGCAGTTTATCTGCTAGAAATTTGGGAATTTTTAGGCGAAGCTCACGCTCTAACAGGTCACGTGACACGCTCTAAGAACAGAGAAATCCTCCAAACTTAGTGTTGCTTAAACAGTGATATCTCAAAAACTGTAGAATACAGCAAAAAGCTGAAAACATGTAAAAATAGTTGACAAGTCAGTGAATCTGCCAAAGCAAGAATGAAGTCTGTAGGTGGAAGTATGCCGAAGCTGTACAGCCTGAAAGTTCAAGCACTTTTCAGCAGACCTGCAAAAATCTCCCATTGACTTCAATGCAAAAAATCTGCAGAAAATCATTTTTACTGTAAAAACTGTAACAGTTACACATGTGAAAAATACAAGCGCACCTCTCCTGAACATGCTGCACTGCTCAATTTTTTTTATGTGAAAATCTGTGCAAATTTGAAAGCTGTGAAAAGGTCCAAATAGTTGAGGGAAGAAGAAGAAGAAGAAGAAGAAGAAGAAGAACTTGAAAAATTGCATTTCCTTGCAGCAAATGCGTTGAAATGCTGAGTCTGAATGCTGGAACTGTGAAATGAAATGGCCAAAAGCAATGCAAACAAAGCTGAAAATGGGACATAAAATAGTTGGAAGCAGTGAAGCACAGCTGCAAATGTGGGAAATGTGTAATAAAAATGGTTACAGTTGTGATAGAAAGCTGAAAATGAATAAATGTGAAAGGAAATTGCAGAAAGCTGTAGAAATGTTTGGCCACCATGAAGAAGTTGTAATCTATGATTAAAAGAGTAAAATATGTTAAGGCTAAAATGACAAAGATTGTAATCAGTAGCAGAAGTGTGAAATACGTTTTCAAATTTGCATTGTAAAGACAGGAAAAGAATAAAGTTGTATGGAAGTGAAAGGCTGAATGACTGACAACCTGTGACATCCAGACTGAGAGGACAGCAGCCAGATGCATACAGCAAGGAGCTGTAGTAATCAGCAGTCTGTATTGGACACACAGTTGAAAAGTACAACTGCCTTCACCAGAATTTGAACCTGGGCCACCGGAGGAAGAGTCAGCAACTCTGCCGCTAAAAATATATATATGTTAAATGTTATGGAAATTGTGGCTTTGTTGGATTTCAGTAGGAAGTGAAATAAACATTTCAGCTCCAAAAAAAATGTATGTTCTGGCTATTATTTGTGCATTCAGGCTTTAAAGGGTTAAATTATGAAGTGCAACTGAATTTGCATAATTAGCCTAGATTAAATTTTCCTTAAGTAACTGAAAAATGTTTTGGCATCAACTTGTAGGCTACAAGTCCACAACATTATGAACTATCCAGTATAAAAGCATCTGACTTGAACATTAATGTAAACAGAGGTGATTTTCATTGGAGGACAATAAGGAGTGGACATTAACGGTCAGAATGTCATTAGAAACTTGATCTGCTCAAGTTAACATCTAAGTCAAAGTTGTCACTACTTCATTTTTAAATCAAGACATCTATATTTGAACATCAAACTCAAAGTAATAATAGCCTACATACATGATTTTGTAAATCTGGACGGGAATATCTGAGCAGAGAAATGTAAAACAGTGCAATATTTTTATGTAGTCTGGTATATTCTAGTGGGTATAATCTGACATACTCTGATGATGTTTGTCCTCTTAGGGCCTCCATACACTGAAGACATTTTTACCACAATTTGACCAGATTAATACACCGTCCACTGAAAACAGCTGAGACCCACAATGGGCCTCCACCTACAGGTTGAGAACCGCTCCACTAGTGGACTGTATTTGAAGCTTGATCCTTCAGAGATTGTTCTGATATCATGGAGAATAAGTGATGGAGGATCCCTCAGGATGAATTTATTATTTAGAAAACAGTGAGTGAGTGAAAACAAGAGCTGGACTGATGAAGAATGTAAAGTTTTGATTAATGAAAGGCTGACTCGTCAGTTTTTGAAGTCTTTGTGTTCCCTTAAACCGGGCACATGAGCTGTCAAGACACCGTGTGAATGATAAAATCACACAGAGTGACTGATGGTCCCTCACTGTCCCTGCGATGTGCGTCTATCTGCGTCTTTACGCTCACCGGCAGACGGAGGAGCGCACACACACACACGCTGAGAGAAAGTGAAAGTCACACAAGCATGCTGCTATACGTATCCTTGCGCATTTTGTAGTGGTTATATGGTATTTCGGGGCGTTTTGTAGTGGGTATATGGCGTATACCTGCGTATGCAGCCAGAGTCTGGCGGACTGTAGAGCAGAGTCCGCGCAGAATGTCCGCGGGCGTCAGAGCTGTCAGAGTCGAGCGCAGTGCCGCGGAGTATTTTCTTGTGAAATGAATGTGAAAGCCTACATTTCCCACTAACCTTGTGCATTGTTTTCCATTTCTCTGTCATGACGCTGTAGACTGAGGACGAGGAAGAGGAGCTGCTTTGCCTGCTGACTTTGCAAAGCACTAACATGAAGAGGCGGAGGCAGTGTGACATTTAATGTGGGTCGATGATAAAGCTGGGGACTTCCGGGTATATGACCTAATGTTGTGCCAAAACCGTGATAGCTATCAAAAAAAGGACTGCACCGTGAGCATCACAAGAATCAGCTGAAACGATTGATGTAAGCTTCGTGTCTGTACTGTAGAAAATGTTGACACGAGAGGAGTTTAAAAACGGGCTTGAAAGTGAAGCTGTCGGCGTACACCAGCCTACATTTCCCACAATCCTTTGCGCATGTCTGTGTCATTAGGCTGTACAGCGAGGACGAGGGTCAGCTGACTTTGCAAAGCAGTAACACGAAGAAACGGAGCTCGTGTCACATTTAATATCGATGTGAAAATACATGGCGAGCAGTGTTTTGTGTGACAGCAGTGCTTGGAGCGGACTCGGCGCTGTCGTATGGTGTCGGCGTACATCCGCCTACATTTCCCAGAATCCTTTTCGAATGTCTATGTCATGACGCTGTACACTGAGAAGATAAGCAGGCGAAAGTGGTGATACGACAATGAAATGTGTGGGTCTGACGAGCAATGCGTGACAGCTGGCAGGCGTGAATTTTTGAGGAGTAAAATGGCAAAGACTGTAATGAGTAGCATGCGTGTTTACGTATGTGTTGAAATATGCATGATAGTATAAAACAGTCTATACCAGGAATTGAACCCCAGTCTCCGGATAAAATGACAAATGTGGTAACCGCTAAGCCAATATATCAGATAAACCACCATCACACACCCGCCGGCACAGCAGCAGACTATGTAATGATGCTGTTTGCTTGCACAGAACGGTGAAGTTAAGCTGGGTACTTCCGGGTATACGACCTAATGCTGTGCCAAAACCGTGATAGCTATCCAAAAAAGGACTGCACCGTGAGCATCACAAGAATGTCCTGAAAAGATTGATGTAGGTTTCATGTCTGTACTGTAGAAAATGTTGACACGAGAGCAGTTTAAAAACGGGCTTCAAAGTGAAGCGATCAGCTCTCTGGGGAAGAGAATTTCAATGGGAACGGACGGAAGACTTTGCGGGATACCCGTGGCTCTGAAGCTCACTGAGACAAAACGATGTCAATGTCGAGGTTGAAACGAACTTCAGCTGAAAGAGGAGAAGTGTAGCTTCATTTTGATGTATAAATCATATCTGTGGAACAAAGTTTGAATCTTTTATTGCAGTTTATCCGCTAGAAATTTGGGAATTTTTATGCGAAGCTCACGCTCTAACAGGTCACGTGACACGCTCTAAGAACAGAGAAATCCTCCAAACTTAGTGTTGCTTAAACAGTGATATCTCAAAAACTGTACAAGACAGCAAAAAGCCGAACACATGTAAAAATAGTTAACAAGTCAGTGAATCTGTCAAAGCAAGAATGAAGTCTGTAGGTGGAAGTATGCCGAAGCTGTACAGCCTGAAAGTTCAAGCACTTTTCAGCAGACCTGCAAAAATCTCCCATTGACTTCAATGCAAAAAATCTGCAGAAAATCATTTTTACTGTAAAAACTGTAACAGTTACACATGTGAAAAATACAAGCCCACCTCTCCTGAACATGCTGCACTGCTCAATTTTTTTATGTGAAAATCTGTGCAAATTTGAAAGCTGTGAAAAGGTCCAAATAGTTGAGGGAAGAATAAGAAGAAGAACTAGAAAAATTGCATTTCCTTGCAGCAAATGTGTTGAAATGCTGAGTCTGAATGCTGGAACTGTGAAATGAAATGGCTAATAGCAATGCAAACAAAGCTGAAAATGTGAAAATGGGACATAAAATAGTTGGAAGCAGTGAAGCAGAGCTACAAATGTGGGAAATGTGTATTAAAAATGGTTACAGTTGTGAAAGAAAGCTGAAAATGAATAAACGTGAAATGAAATTGCAGAAAGCTGTATAAATGTTTGGCCACCATGAAGAAGTTGTAAAGTAAGATTAGAAGAGTCAAATTTGTTTTTGCTAAAATGACAAAGATTGTAATCAGTAGCAGAAGTGTGACATATGTTATCAAATTTGCATTGTAAAGACAGGAAAAGAATGAGGTTGTATGGAAGTGAAAGGTTGAATGACTGACAACCTGTGACATCCAGACTGAGAGGACAGCAGCCAGATGTGTTGTTCTGTATTCAGCTTTTATCTGTGTGACATTGGTGCTGGATATACTTTATCTGTTGCTTCGAAGTGTCTGAACAAAACTGAGCAATAAAATGTATTTTTGTAAAATAAGTATTCATAAGTATTAGCATGTTTTTCTTAAACACTGTATACATATCAGATGAGATAAAAAAAAATACTTGTGAAGTGACAGAAGTCATGCTATACAGGTTGTAAGGTTGAATAAGAATGTAATTGTAGTTTTTTCACCTTCAGATGTAGATAATATCAGACGTCATTCATTTGCGCTGTTTCAAAGCTGTCGTGTCTGTCCTGCTTGATGAATAAAAAGTGAGAAAGTGTTCTTTACAAGTTGTCCTAAAAAACCTTGACAACTATTGCCTTTTTCAAGAAGAAATTGCATCTTTTTGGGAGGAGTCTATTGAACAGGTTTATGAATTCCTGAATATATGGGGGAAATATGTGTCAACCTAAATAGGCGTTTTAGAATTTGCATTTCAGCATACCATTACTTTCATAATGTTGAAGTTACTAGCTTGTTAAGAAGACATATTTTATTGAGAAGATAATGTGCAAGTCAGTTTAACATTTTCATGAGTAGTTCATAAAAAGATAGTTTAATTACTGTCTTCAAGGGTTTATATCAGTTGTAAGAATAAGCACAGCTGAAAAACCTTGAGTTGACATACTAGCTGGAAGGACAAAGTTATGACCATAAACCCAATGTGCAAAATGGAAGTACATGCATGCTGAAAAAGTGTGACTGCTGAAAAGGATATAAGTCAGCAAAGTTAGTAGTATGTGTTTGACAAAGGAACAGAGATTGTTTCCCTTTGAAGTATTGTTGTTTTTAATAATGAGAAGGGCATTAATGATCAAAAACAGAAAACTTGTAAGACAACAGTGATAGAACAAATGTGAACCGAAGTAATTGATTGTGACGGTCCAAAACAATAATGTACAATTGTGAAGTAAGAATTGTTCTATCACTAAGATAAACACAAGGTTCAGAGATCAGTGAGCTGTTAGTTTTGCACAGCAGTCCAAAGTTGTAGCAGTTTCTGACTGACACTGTGATGTGCTGCAATGTTTAGACTTCAGTTGTACTTGTAGAGTCGCTGTATATAGCTGTCATCAGTAGATTTGAAGACATCATCTTTGTAGTGACGTTTAGAGGAGGAGAGATCTGAAATAAGAGAAGAAATATAGAAATTGTCATAGTACATCATGGAAATAGCATGATGATAGAGGAAAGGCAGTAGAGTTGTATTTCTGTCTTTGTTCAAGTAAAACTGTGATTTGGTACAGGAACTGTAGTCACCTTCAGAGAAAGCTTAAAGCTGCAGGAAAGATGTACTGTCAGTGTGACAGTGATGACAGACGATCTTGTCTGTGATTGTCTACAGCTCATCATTTTTGGAAGGATCTACATCAGTTAAAGTCTGCTGAGCTGCACTGTCTTCAGCATGAACGGCCAGGTGGTGATGTGCAGGTGATCTGGAGGAGGAGGCAGGTTGACACACAAGGAAACAGGAGGTTGTGCTAATAATCAACCAAAGTAAAAACATCAAAAAGTTGCACATTAGACTGTATTTGAATACCTTTGAAAGTGCTGTCCAGCAGACAAAAACTGTGATCAGTGAGACTTTAAGGAGAGGCTTCTGAAGGCTCCAGCAGGAAGCCACCATGACAACATGTTTAGATGTCTGAGCAGTTCCACCTGGCTTTGGCTGGCCTCAGCCCTAGACATGAGAAGACAGTGTTGTTATTGACAGTAACAATCAAAACCATTGTAAAATGCAACAAAGTTTCACAGATGGTGTTTGTTCAATAAAACCTTACATCATGTTTAGTTGTGTAGAAACTCGGGACGTCACAGCAGGGCATATGTCCATTAGCCCTTCAGCAGACAAGGTGTCAGTGTTCAGTTAGATGTGCTGCGCTGTTTGTTGTGCTCCAGTTTGGTGCGTTGTGGTTGTTGTTAGTTGCACCTGGAGCTCCGATAAAGAGAAGTCGTGAAGAGAAATGTGGAAGATGTGTTGGTTCCTCTGCTCTGCACAGGGTCAGATTGAACAGCAGATACATTGTGTGGTTGAATCTGCTGTTGTTACCTAGTTTTTACTGTTTTGTTGGCAATTACAGTAGAGCCACAAAGACTTTATTTAGGTCTTGGTAGATATGGAACATATAAGACTGTAATCCAAAGCCGAAGCCACGAGAAAAGTAAATAAACATGTTGTAAAGTTGGTACAACACCAGCCAGACTGGCACAGAGGTGGATCAGAGTGGTTAAAAAAAGAAGGTCAAACAAAATTGGGGTTCAGCTTATAGGTATAAAAAAACATGACAAAAGGGGTGCAAATCAAGCACACAGACTTTGTAGTGTCATTACTGTTAGCAGCTGTTGTACACATTTGCTCAAAGAATTTTGCCATGGGCATTTATCAGTCCTGACCCACCGTCCTTGACAAAGCAGGTGAAGTGAAAGTGTTGAACTTGAGTTTACTGGATTTGATCAATGCACAAGGCTGAAAATGTGTTGTACAATATGAAGAAGAAAACAATTGTGGAGGAGAACCATTTACTATCACCAGAACAACATAATGCAAAGCACAGTATCTGAGAGAATCATCTGTTGAATAAGATAGTCACGGTTGTTACACAAAAACCTTTGGGAGAGTGTGTTTACTTGTACACACGAAGCTGTGTGTGGAGTAGTTGTCTTCCACAGTTAGGATTTGATGGAGGAACAGAATCAAGGTTATAAAAGGTGATATGTAATAACTGTACTCATGCAGAGTAAGGGCTATAAGGTTTTTTTTTTGTCAATTCTGTTTTACACAGAAGATTACAGCAGTCATAATCAGCTGAAGAAGGCTACAATGGTCCACCCTCCCACCCTACAGCCTGGACATATGTTAAAGCCAGGCTGCACCTTTTTGTAGCCTTCATCATGTTGGAGCAGTACATTTATGATTGAAGTAGTTGTGATAATGTTACAGTTGTTTACTGTTAAAACAGTCTTTATTACGACAATAATAATTTGCAACACTTTCCATTTTTCAGTCTCATAAAGCAAACATTACTAGTAAAAGTACTAGATTTGTCAGAATTGATTTCCTTTAGTTTAGTAAAACCTTTACATAAGTCCAAAGCAGCTTATGATGAAACACTTATTTTATACTTTTGAATTTCTAGAATTGTCATTGTATGATTCATACAGTCTGCAGGAAAACATGAAGCAAAATTTAGTTACAAGTTATTGAACTTGTGTTTCTGTTTAAAGGCCAGCTGTGTTGTTTACAACCTGTTGGATGATATAACACAGTAAACAGGATTGTGGTAGCTGTAGTAAGTCTGCAGGACACCTGAATGGAGACATAGCTGTGGTCGTGAGGTGAAAATGAGGTCCAGCAGTGTGTTCTTGTCTGTGGTAGTTGTGGTGATCAGCTGTGCATATCCTTTGGACTGAAAGAAGTCAAGAATTGGTTTACTTGCGTTTGAGGAGAGGTTCTCATTGAAATCGCCACACACAACAATGGGATGATGGTCCATGATCTCCAGAGAATCCAGAAGGCTTCTGAGATTGGACAGGAAAGATGCCACACTGTAGTCTGGAGGTCTGTACACAGCTGCAATCACAGCAGGTAGTGGAGCTTCAACCTTCAAAACTACAAACTCAAGGTCAGTGACATTACAGAAGTAGTGTTTCTCCAACACTTGTAAATGGTTCTTCACATAAACAGCAACTCCACCACCACCTCTGCTGGCCATCTGTGGAATATTGGAGTAGGACAAGTGTCTGTTACGCTTGAACATGGTGTAGCCATCAAGATAGAGAAAGTCTGCAACAAAGGAGCCCTGTAGGTGACTTTCTGTTAGACACAAAACATCTGCAAGACAGAGTTCATGATGGCTTTTCAAGTCATTGAAATGACATGCTAGTCCCTCTGTGTTGTGATGAACTATGGTCATGGTGTCAGGTCTGCTGAGTGTTTGTTGGAGCTGCAGAAGAGGCATCACATGCTCCATGTTAGCTCTTCTCATGCTCTGTAAGGATACAGTGACTTCAGGGTTAGCATAGATCTTACCCTCATCCAGGTCAAGCAAGTGCAGTCCACTCAGACAGGTCACTCTGCTGATAGCTACATAGGCCATGCCAGGTTCAAAGATGTGTTTCAAAGACACTACAGCTGATGGCTTTGTCATGCCTTGAACCTTGTGGATCGTGCATGCAAAGGCCAGTTTAAGAGGAAACTGTCTACGTACCACTCCTTTGTGTTTTAGAGTCTCCTCCGATCTGTCAATGTACACAAGGTCATCTGCTGTGGTGCGATAGCTCCTGCCAGCTGTTTCATCATCCATCTTGAGACCAAGCCTAGTGACATGTGAAGAATCATTGCTTTCAGAGCTGATCACTCTGCATACTGTAGCAAATGAGCCATTCACCAAACCTTCAGACACGTTGATGTTTCTGGTAAGCATGACTCGAACACCTACAGCAATGTTTAGGGTGTCAGGTAGATCGTTTCTGCCTCCTTGACATGGTGCAACTTGTCTTTTCATGTGTCCAGTGTGCTGGTCTTTCTTGAAATCATCTGGCATAAATGTGCAGCGCGTCAGTGGGACAATGTTCTGGTCCAGTGATACACTGTGAAAGCAAAGCTCTGTCTGCTTCAGAAAGCTCATCTGATTTGCTCTTGATCCGTAGCCGGTTCAACATCTCAGCAAACACCATGTCATCTTTCTGACGCATAATCTCATTCAGAGTGATCATCTGAAAGTGTTCTTTCCAAAGGTCAATCTCATGTGGGTCATAAACACAAAGAGGCTTGGACTGTCGTACAGGTGGTGACTGATAAAAGTCTCCCACAGCTATCACTGACATTCCTCCAAAGGGTTTGTGGCTGCCTTTGATCTGTTTTAGTCTTACATCCACATAGGCAAATAGAGCCTTTGACACCATGGAGATTTCATCAATGATGAAGATTTCAGCATTTAAAAGCTCACACCTGATTTCATCCAGCTGGTTCCCAAGACCTTGAAAAGGAGGTCTGAGGCTTCTGGGCAGTTTGAGCAGTGAGTGCAGAGTTGTTCCAGAGATGTTAAAAGCTGCAGTTCCAGTGAAAGCTGTCAAAAGCACAGTGGGTTTAGATATGTCATCGTCCTCAGCACGTATGGGCAGTGTGCTCAGTATCTTTGAGGCCTCTGAGTACATGCATTTAATGAGATGTGACTTTCCAGTCCCAGCTCCACCATTTATGTAATAGAAGAACTGCTCTGGATGTAGTCCACAAACACGCTTTATGCACCACTGTCTCACAGCGTAGAAAACACATGCTTGTTTCTGATTCAGACTCTGATACATGTGACGTAAGTGGGTTGGGTCGATAGCAGGTGGCTGTCGCATGAGTCTTGCTTCTGTTGCAGCATCAGCTTGTTTGCTGTAGTCTGGCACGTTGTCTTGTTCATTTTCAGGATTGACTGGCATGGCAGCAAGTTCATCGATACAGTCCAATCTGACCACTTCACATTCTGGGGCCAAGTTACACCACTCATCAATCGCTCCTCTGTTCTGCTCAAAGTCCTCGATAGCGCTGTCAATTTCTTCACTGTTTTTTTCATACCTCTTTCTGTTTGTATTCACAATTTCTTTCACTAACTGGGGATGGTCAGAGCATAGCAGCTTTACGACACCTCTTTCATAGAAGGACTGGTACATGGGTAGAGATGGTCTTTTCAGTTCTTGGTCTGATCTGTAAGGTAGATACAGTTGAAGCAATGTGCCATAAAACTGTTCAGGGTATTTCTGTTTTGATATGCGGCGATATCTGATGACTGCACCTTTGTCACTTTCTCTTTTCTGTACAAAGCCAAGGTCATTCAGCAGAGGCACCACACGTTTTCCCTTCGTCTGTTGTCCATATACAAGTCTGCAGGTGGGAGCAAAGTCTGCCATGCACATCTCCTCAAACTCTGGTGTTTCAGGTCGGGCTTTGTATTTGTCAGTTAAAGACGTCATCCACACATTGACACTGTCTGGTGTTGTGGTGTGGAGGCTTGAGACAGGGAGACTCATTTTCACAGGGTTGTCATCGGTGGGGATGAAAATGACACTGCGTGAACTCTTTTTCATGTTCAGTGAAGTCACTCGAGCCACAGCTTCTTGAGCTGATATTTCTCTCTTCTTTGAATATGCCTGCATAATGGCTTTCATTTCATCACGTTCATTGACACAGTCTCTGTCTGAGTTCTGGATCAGGTTCTGAAGATACTGACTCACAGAGTTCTCACTTTTGCACATGTATGTACAGATGTAACGGATCAGACTCGGGTAGCTCAGAATGAACTGCACATCAATGTTTGCGTCCCAGGCTTCTAACAGATGAGGGTTGTAGGTGTTTACCCAGCAGTCTTTGGGGTCACGCTTCAGTATGATACTGTCTGACTGACTCATCAGGTGCAGGTGTGTCTCATATTCAGCACGGGTCAAGTCACACCGATACAGGAGCTGCTCAAAAGTCAGGGAAGCACTCTCAGGTTGACTTAGCAGCTGATACAGAGGAGCTAGTTTTTCTTTGGCTGTTCTAAGATTGTCTGAGTTGGCATTGTCCACACTTCTGGTTATCATTGTCTGTCTGCAGGGTGGTTTGGGAAATTCAAAGCAACATCCTGAACTTGCATTTTTGAAACATGTCTTGGTGTGGTTTTTGCTGTGTATCTGCACCTCTGTGACTTTTTTGTATAGGTCCGGCTGTTTATCTGGATCAGGTAGCTGAGCTGAGATGTATTTGGACACAAAGTCACACACAGTCATGTCACTGGCTTCCTCAAACACAGGTGCACCGGCAACCCACAGGAGACCATGTATGTTAGGACTACCTCTGTGCTGAAACTCAAGTCGCCAAAAGTAGTCGTAGACATTGCCCAGGGGTTGTGCAGGAGACAGAATCAGGTCTCTGAACAGTGCTTCAACTCTCTTATCAAAAACTCTCATCACAGTTACAGGGTTTGCTCTCAGGATGTCACACTTGGTAGACCACTCAAGCTCATCAAAGTTCACCTCCTCACCTTGTTGTATTTTTATAGCAGTGATCACCTCTGGCCAACGCATTTCTGCTGCAGAAAATGTTACAAAGAAAGTAGGACTTCCCAGCTGTCTGATCAAGGCAAAGAGATCTCTAGTTGTTTTGTCCCAATAGGCTGGAGTTCCTCGAAGTGGCTGCATGAATCTGATAGCATCTCTGTTTCTCACCAGTCTCTCCACCTCATACTTGTTTCTCAACATTATTGATGTTATTTTGCGTCCATCTCTGGTGAAAGGTTTGCCTTTACGTAGCTGGATGGTCATGCTGGAAGTGGCTTGGTGTATCTCAGTCACAAACTGTGCAAAGAACAGGTAGTTTGTATCTCTGGCAAAGCGATTGTCAACACCAAAGAGCCTTGCTTTGAAATAACTACTGGGTGTTAACTTCATGGCCCTGTTCTCATCCAGTGTGTTTTCACCAGTAGGAAACTGTACAGGGAAAGCCATGGCCTCAAGTTTCGGTGTTTTAAAGAAACTGACTGGGCTGTTTCTCTCTGCAGGAGCTACTGAGTAAGTCGATTCACTGAAACACAAAATGTCCTCTGAAACATCACATGGCTGAAGGCATGATTCAAGAACAACACCACCACTGTTAGGCATGTTTTCTTCCTGCTGTGGTTCATCATCAGCATCATCTTCATGTTCATCATGATCATTACCACCATTCTCCTCAGTATGATTGTCATCACACAGCTCAGTGTTTCCTTTCTCGCCATCACTGTCTGGTTCACACATTGCATCTGTCTCAAACTTGTCAATCTGCATCAGATCATCTTTATCATACTCTTCATCATCCATGGAAACATCATCATCATCAGGTACTGTGGGGTCACATAGCTCCTCCTCATCTCTAATATTGATGTCTTTGTACTGTGGGTGGATGTCTTTCAGTTTCTGCAGAGCCTGAATGAGTTTGGACCAGGTGACGGTCTGAAACAGATGATGTCCTCTGTAGCTCAGTCGTCTCTTTAGTTTCACTCTCAGCACCTGAGACTCACTTCTCAATCTGGGAAGAGCATCAATAGTCTCTTGGACTTAAGAGGGAACACACACCACATTGCCATGTATAGCTCTCTGTCTGCCTTTAGGAAGAGGAATGATCTTTGCAAACGTTATGCACTTTGCTATCAGATGTCTCTCCAGTATGTTGAGGTCACACAGCTCAGGTGGAATATCACACAGACTTAGGTGGTTTGCTACAGCCAGTTTTGGCATGGCTCCATTTTTCAGGTGATCATGGCAGGTGTGACAGATCCACTCTGTCCTTCTCTCGTGAGGAACAGAACAGTTATCATTTATGCAGTCATCGTCACAAACATGAACATACTGCCCTGTCAGACATGCTCCTACCACTGTGGGATTTTTCTCATAGCGGGACCTGTTACAGGGTTTTACCTGGTTTGGAAATGAGGCTTTGTGACAAACAGTGCAAACATAGGTGGGACCATCCTTAATGAATGATCTGAAAGTACCTATGGCTTCTCTGATCCAAGTATTATCTAAGTGTCTGTCAGGTTCACATGTATGTCGACTTATGTGTCTGTATTTCTTTATTTTCAAAGCACAACTAATCTTTTGGAGACTGTCTTTAGTCCTATCATGCATTTTTTGTCTCATCAGCTGTTTGTGGCGAACATTGGACTTTTCATCCTGTGCATATCTTTGAGTGATATATGTTTTCTTCTTTTGTCTGAATTCAAGATTTTCCTGATATTTCCTCTTAACATCTGTTTTTTTCATCTGTCTGAATTCAAGACTTTCATATTTTCTGTTAGCATCTGCTTTTTTCTTGGCCTTGTATTCAAAATTGTCCTGATATTTTCTGTTAAAGTCTGCTTTTTTCTTGGCTTTGAATTCCAGATTTCCCTGATATTTTCTGTTAGCATCTGCTTTTCTCTTGGCTCTAAATTCAACATTTTCCTGATATTTTCTTGAGAAATATGTCTTTTGCTTCAGTCTGAAATCTGCACTTTCCTTGTATCTGATTGTAATATTTCTTCTTTTCTTTTCCTGTACTTGAGGGTTGGTAGAATATCTGTGTTTCGAGTACAACTTTTTCTTTGCTCTATAGGTTTTATCTGACACATACTTCAACCTTGCATTTCTGTTTTGATTGTCTTTACTTCGTGAGAATTTTTCATGTTGCTGAAGTCTCCTTATGAATTTCTTCTTTCGCTCTTTGCCCATTTTTGACAGTTTACTGAAAATGTCATGAGTATTAATAAATGGCACGGTTAAGAGTAACTCACTCTGGGGATAGTCTGGTGTTGCCAATTCATTTAGTGGTTCTGGATCAGTGTGTGTGTCAGCTAACACATCCAGTACTTTGAATTCTGGTTCTGTCACAACTTCAGTTTCCATGTCTGTTAATACAGGCTTTTGAGAAACACCAGGCTTGATTTGTGGTATAGTTCTGGTAAGCTCACCTCGAGGTGGATCATCAGACACAGTGGTTGGGACAATGTGAGTTGGTGGCTGCTTCTCTGTGTCTGGGATGACATGAGTCACATTGTTCACATCATGAAACACGACTGGCTTTAACTCATAATTACATGTCGCTGCTGTGCCCAACATCTTGTGATATTTGGTTAGTCTGTCAATCATGTCACTGAGACGTGTAAATGTCACCATGACAGCGGTACCAGAGGTGGGTCTTGGCTGAATTACAGGCAAACCGTGGACTGTACGAGAATGTGGATCAAAGAAACCATATCTGCCTGATCTGGTTCTGAAGACTGCAATGCACAATGAAGTCATTAGCAGTAGTGCATACTGTACACCTGATAACAAACAGCTGAGTCCTGACTCAAGGTCTAGATAGGTGTCTGCTGCTCCAGGTAATGGATCTTCAAATGTGCCATATCTGGAAAGCTGTGACATGTCCACAATGTGAGTGTATCTGCGAGCAGGAACTACATCAGGAAGTTCATCAGTTGTCAGGTGGTTGTGGTTACGAACCCTTTTTCTCACCTGTCTGTACATAACATTACCTTTATCTAAGACAAGGTCCAGGTGTGCTCTCTGTTCACTCTCATACAGGAATGCTAGGAAGGTGAGAGAATTACAGGTGCACTGCTGGTTCCTTGAATCACCATATTTGAGAGAAGCCTGGCTGCGCGATGCAGAGATGTTTACTTCATCAAGCTGATCTGTGGGATTTATGATTTGTGCTTGAGGTGGGCCTGCTGCAAAGTTACAATCACTGACACGTGTTCTTTTTAGCATGTCTGCATAGGATAGTTGTGGTACACCTGTGAAGTTACTTTGAGCTGTGGGGTCTACCTGGTGAGACGTAGCACCTGCCATAGTGGTTTCTGTACGCTGTATCTTGTCTGCATACAAAACCTGTGATACATACGGTGACCTTGGACTTGCTTGCTTCATATCGTCAGCATTAGACAATACAGGCTTGACCTCTCCACTGCTATGACGAAACTGACCAGTTGTAGCAGAGTGAATCTCTTTTCTGTTTTTCCAGCACTGACTTGCTGACTGTGATTTCTTGCTCTTCTTCGGCATTGTAGCGTTACCACAAATATGGTTTTTACTGACTAGTAAAAATTGTGGCTGAGCTGTGTTGAACCTGAACTCTCTGAAGTTACCAAGTTACCAATTCCTCTAACACTACTTGTATGTAACAGTTATGGTGGACACTATGTTACATATGAAATTTATATTCACAATGAAGAATGCAGGTTTTTCTGTACTGTAGATTTATTTCTTCTGGTTAGACAGAATCTGCAGAAAGAGAACAGCCACACAAAGGTCCTTCTGCTAGATGTTTATTTTATATGAAGAGGTGCAAGAATACAAATGTCAGTGTTTTCAGTGAATTGTGGAGAAATCAATGAAGAATCAGTAAAATTAGAAATGTATGAATTAGTTTCAGTTTGTCAATTCTGTGCAAGTATCAGAAAAAGAAAATAGTAACTGTAAAAAGTGTTTTCGTGACAGATTCCAAACAGAGTTTAGCTTGAACTGAAATGTCCTACAAACGTGCTAAATGTGAAATGAAATGTATCTTCTATGTATGTTTCAGGTGTGGAAGTTAAGCTCAGACTATGGAACAATTTTGACTACAGTTAGATTTTACTGAGCAAGTCTTGAGAATGTATCTTATACTTACAGGAATATTCCAATTATTATAGAGTAAAATTATGATTCCTCACAAAGAGGTTATTGTCAGTGAGAAAGATGCAATGAAGTGCTGTCAGGAGAGAGAGCAAAGGACAGAATTGAGCAGAGAAGCTCAGGCCCAAAACAGATCAGGAACCAATATCCTGAAAGTGATCCGACCCAAAACAGGAAGTGATATCCTGTAACCCAAATAGTCACGTGATACAGTGTTCTGAAACAGGAGTTGGCTGAGTACAGACTGGACCTTAAAAAGTTCACCCAAAAAAGAGTACTGAATAAAGGCCTGCCCGATTACAGGCCTAGATAGAGCAGTTGGATAGAGAAAGCCAGACAGAAGACCTCAAAAAATGATATGTGATGGGAGATAAAGAGATGAGGGGAAAGATGCAAGAAAGGTGTGAAGAAAGATTGGAGAAAAGACCCAAAATGGATAGAGTAGAGAAGTGCAGATGATGAGCCAGGTAGCCAGTCATCCAGGTCGCCAAGGTAGTAGAAAACCTGTAACACAAAGAGGACACAGATATAAGACAGTGCTGGCCATCAAAAAGCTGTTAAACATGACTCTGAAATGTATTGTTGTTCATGACCAAGTAACAGCTGTTTCAAAAGCAAAGTTTATACATTGTTCAATTGCGTTCTTTCCAAAGGTCAGCAGTGAAGTCTTCAGTTTCACTTTTTCCACAAGTAAAACTTAGGATACAGGCTCATTTATGGTAAAGTACAATGCTATTAAGCTGTAAAAAATAAGCATTGATATGTTGCTATGGTAAGTCCTTCCCATTTTAGCAGAAAGACATTGTCACCTTGTCATCCCCAGTCCCCATGGTTTTAAAGGAAGACTTCATTTGTCTGTACAGAACAGGAGCTGACATATGACTGTCTTGAATACTGCTGCACAGCATCTGCCCTACAAAACTCCAATATCCTAGTATTTTGTTGTTGTGCAGCAGAAGACTATGTTGCTGTGAAGTTTCACTAAACAGTGGGTGTAGCAACAACTTAGATCAGTTAGTGTGAGATACAGACTGAGACAAACTGAAAGCAGTCATGTACTCCAACATAAAAAATGTTAATAGCAAGTGGTACTTTGAGACAGCTGAAGGAACAATAAATTACACCCAAATGGTACATTTGAAGCACAGGGGAAAATACAGTCAGTCCAAGTATGTTACTTACAGTTCCAACTCTGCAGTGTTGATTTAGGCTAGAAAACACAAAGGTCAAGGAGACAGAGCAAAACAAATGCAGTGTTAATTCCAGAAACCTCACAGCACTTTATTCAATCTTCAGTGTTTAATTTGTAAAACATATATTGATTTTGTCATTTCTTGTCAGGCGGATATTTCGGCTACTAAGACCTTGTGGTTATTTGCAATACAAGTACCTGCAAATAAATAAAACTACCCCCACCCCTGGAAAGAGCCTGTTAAAAACACAAACCCAACAACTAAGTTTGTATAACAATGTGTGGATTTTATGACACGCATGAAATGTACAGCTACTGTTGTGTTCAACTATATTTAGCAAGAGTGTTCATTGTGTCAAACATGATTCAGTAAAAATGAAGAAAAGTACAGATCAGTGTAGCAAAAGCAGAAGTATTATTCAGACAGACATTCTTACTTTGTTTGGGACAAGAAGCCCATGATGATCAGCCCAATTGAAGAAGATGGAGAAAACGGTAAGGTATTATGAAGTGGTTGGCAGGTGGATGGGAAGAAAAGGAGAAACCATTACAGTTGTGCAACAATACAGAGGTTGTTATGGTCATGCAGAACACTGTAATTTACTAAGTAAACATCTATTCATCAAGTACTGTGTTGAATATCCATTGTATTGACAAAATGTATCCGTAGTACAGAAAAATCAGGATTTGCAGTTTTCTTGTTGTGAAAGATGGGTAACACTTGTTAATAGAGCTGTGTGCGTGTGTGTGTAACAAAATGTGTCAACAGTCAACCATGGTGGTGACTGTGGCCAAGACAGAGAAGCTTATTAATATCATTACAGAATGTATTACATGAAATATAATGCCTACATGTTTATGCAGTCTTGTGTGTGTAATGGAATCATCTAACGTGTCTTTAAAGGAAGGAAAAGTCAATCCCCTGTTTAATAAGTGAAAATGTGTCATGCACTGAATTAATACATGATGTGTAACATGATGGTAGAAAACAAGGAAAAGCTGAGTTAATATATTGTGCATAGTTGTAACATTAGCACACTATTGGCTCAGCTTGTTTTCCACCAGTAAACAATGACAAGGAAGTCAAAAGTTTTCTGTCATATACAGTTGTGCTCCTAATGTTACATATCCCGGGGAATGTCTCACCAGAATCAGAAACTGTCCACTTGTTAACACAGGCTGAACACAACAGATAGAAATTTTCATATCCATGGATGTGTTTATATCCTTCTTTGTCATTTGTAAGTGCAACAATGTTTTCCAGCAGGTCTTTGCACAGTGCTTGCTTCACCCACTGCTCACTTCCCTGTAAATCTGTCCAACTCTACATAAGAAATGTAATTATGTACAGCTATCTCTACAACTGTGAAAGTCTGTTACTTTTGAAAGACGGAGAGTTATTACAATCACACAGTCACAAGTATTTACAGTTACCCCGAACAACTATGTAAAGATATGTATATCAACCTTTATAATTATTATTAAGCCAAACAGTCAAGGTTCCATAAGCTGCACATTAGATCAATTTTGCTGATTGTGGTTAACACTGACATTTAAAAAGGGCATGAAATGGCTTCATGCGACCACTAGCTGTAAATAAGGCAAAAGTTTTGCACATGATGAAATGGCCTAGTATCATATTTTTCCAATAATAGTCAATATGTTAGAAGTCCTGCAAAAGTATGTAAAGTTATGAGCTGAACTGTATCTGCTCATATTTAAGTTAGTACAGTCATTGCTACTGAAGCATTATTAGCTGAGATGTCATTTTTGTCCTAATTTTCTACAGCATGACCATGTACATTATATGAAAACAGTGGATCAACTTGAATTGCATCTAAGTTTGTATACGAAAACGTCACATGTTATACAGTGGTTGACACTCGCTATCAATAAGGCGGACAGGCTGACGTCCGACAGCGGCGGTAGTGGGCAGCTATGGTGGGAACACACGACCACTGCGATATCAACCTAAATGTGTCTATGGCGTGTTTGATTGTGCAGTGCAGCTAACATCATCAACACCATGCTTTGATTATCATTGCATGTATGAATGTAGACAATAAGAGTTGGTTTTTGTTTATAATACCTGATCCGCTGAAACGTTTTGTAGTTAAGTGTTACACATGAAGAAGGACATTTAGCTTGGTTTAGTTCAACTGCCGTGACTGCAAACGTCCCTCTAACATGATGATCAGCAACAGTGAGCGTCGGCTAAACATAGCTCCAGAGTGACAAGCTGCAAAACTATATCGAGCCTCCCGGGCAGACTTGTAGTCGTAATAAACAACATCACACTGTAATGAAATGACTTTGTAGGAAAGCAAGAGGGAGAGACAAAAGTAATGCAACTCACCTTCAAGAACGGAGTTCAGAATGAGACAAAATCTCGCGAAGTCACGGCATGAGACTTTAGTGAGGCGTTCAGGGACGGTCGGACAGCTGTACGATAGACGTGTTGTGTCATGTCTGCACATCAATGTCAGAACCACAGAAATGCTGCCTTTGAGGAATTTAGAAGAAGCAAGAACTGTCCATTAATGTTGCTTCAACCTTATGTATAGATAGGATGAAGAACGTACAACCAGCACTTTATCAGAGTGTTGATATTGATACAGGATTGTGCATATTCTGCACACATCATTTAAGGATTGCACTGATTGTGAAATGTCCCGTACATGGTAAAAAATGTGTATCCATTAAATGGCTCGGATGAGCACAGTACATATTTATAAAGTTCTGTACAATGTGGAGTCACTGAAGAAGTCAGTCTACATCAACGTGTCTGTCTCTCTCCCGCACGCATCACGTATGCTGTCATCATAGATGATATAATAACAGGAAAGTGGACAAGCCTAAAAATTGTGGAAAGATTTTTGAATATTGTAAAGCAAGAGTGGAGTCTGTAAGTGGAAGTCTGCAGAATCTGTAGAATGTCAAAGTTGACGCAGTTTTCTGCAGAACTGCAAAAGTCTCCTATTCATTTCAGTGTAAAACAAATGTTGGAAAAAGTGAATATTTAGAAAAGTGTAACAGTAAAAACTGTCGAAAATGACAAAAGCAGTTCATCTGTACATGCAGACTTTGTTTACACTGTAATGACTAGCAGAAGTGTAAACTATGTTATCATATCTTAGTATTATTATTATTATTATTATTGTTGTTGTTGTTATCATTATTACATGTGCATTGTAATGGGAGGTAAAGTGAAAATCGCACGGAAGTGTGAGCTTGAATAAGTGAAAGGCTGCACCGTCCAAACTGAAAAGTAAAGCGGTCAGATATTTTGATAATCCACAGTCTGTCGTATACACAGTAGTTAAATGGGGAACAGGCCTGCTGCGGGACGTGAACCGAGATCACCTACAGCACAGTTCGCTGCTCCACCGTTGTTACACACAACGGCAATGTGCAAATGCTACCAGACCATAGGATTTAACAATCTCTGTTAAGCGTGTGCAGCTCGGGGACGTTACGCTGGTTACTTCCGGGTATACGGGCTAATGCTGTGCCAAAACCGTGATAGCTATCAAAAAAAGGACTGCACCGTGAGCATCACAAGAATCTCCTAAAAAGATTGATGTAGGTTTCATGTCTGTACTGTAGAAAATGTTGACACGAGAGCAGTTTAAAAACTGCCTTCAAAGTGAAGCAATCAGCTCTCCGGGGACTTGACTTATAATAGACGCCTATGGAAGACTTTGCGGGATACCCGTGGCTCTGAAGCTCACTGAGACAAAACGATGTCAATGTCAAGGTTGAAACGAATTTCAGCTGAAAGAGGAGAAGTGTACCTTTATTTTGATGTATAAATCATATCTTTTGAGTAAAGTTTGAGGCTTTTATTGCGGTTTTTTCGGCTACAAATTTTGGAATTTTTAGGCGAAGCTCACGCTCTAACAGGTCACGTGACACGCTCTAAGAACAGAGAAATCCTCCAAACTTAGTGTTGCTTAAACAGTGATATCTCAAAAACTGTACAAGACAGCAAAAAGCTGAACACATGTAAAAATAGTTGAGAGATCAGAGAATCTGTCAAAGCAAGAATGAAGTCTGTAGGTGGAAGTATGCCAAAGCTGTACAGCCTGAAAGTTCAAGCACTGTTCAGCAGACCTGCAAAAATCTCCCATTCATTTCAATGGGAAAATATTTGCTGAAAATCATTTTTACTGTAAAAACTGTAACAGTTACACATGTGAAAAATACAAGCGCAAATCTCCTGAACATGCTGCACTGCTCAATTTTTTTCTGTGAAAATCTGTGCAAATCTGAAAGCTGTGAAAAGGTCCAAATAGTTGAGGGAAGAATAAGATGAAGAAGAAGAATAAAGTCGGATAACAATATGTTGAAATGCTGACTCAGCATTTCAACATAATTAACCAAGACCAGAAACTGAATAAGAAAGCAAGATGTTTCTTAACTAATCAAGAAAATACAAATTAAACAATAGAAAGAATAACTAACTAATTAAGGAAGGAAAAAAAAACAAAGATGTAAAGAATATAAAATAATTCAAATGTATTTCATGGAAACAATTTAAACCCAAAAGATGTTTCCCCATGAAATCAAATCAAACAAAACAGAATGTAAGCAGCATAAGTGGGGGAAAAGAAATGAGAAAAACCCAAGGAGGGGAAGACAACAAAGAAGAAATAAATTAGCTAAGAAGTAAAGTAACCCCACAGTTAACTCAGTCACTCATTAAACCAGTCCTTTAAAGACAGACTGATTAAAGGTCAGCGCCCAAATTAACTAAATAAGACAGTCTGGCCCAGTCTGCCGTGCAGACCTATTACAGCTTATTCCTGTACCATTCCCAAAGGGATTAATAAAGTACTATCTAACTAATCTAATCTAATCTAATCTAATATAGTGCTACAAGCTATTAGGCTAATCCTGGGTTGATGTATGTTTAGACATACCTTATTTTATTTTTGTTTAAGATTTTAATGTAATTGTTCATGTATATAACATGTAGCCAGAAATTTTTCACCGGGGTGGCCAGGGTGAGACAATCACTGACATAGAGGTGGCAATAAGTAGATACCTGAAATGTTTTAGATGACTGTTTTTGTGTGAATTCTGTCTTTATTGGTTCTTGAGATTAACTTGGTCCCCCCACCATTATTTTTCTCATTTATGTAGTTCAAAACACTTTGTGTACTTGTAAAAGACTCACCTGTTGCACCTGAAGTAATTACAGGATAATACCCATTTGCGCCAGAAGGTGTCAGTGTCGGCTTTGGTAATGAGGCTGACTGGCGCTATAATCCCGTTTTAACAGGAAGTAAACCCAGTCATAGAGCATAAGATGGTCAAAACAACAACACAGAGATTCGCTACTCATGAAAGACTGCTTATGTGTTCTGTTTTACAGGTGAGTAAAGTGCACAAGTGTCTCCGGTAGTTATATTAAGTTTATTCCTAAGTTGTGGTGCCATATTTATATGTTTACAATGTCATGAACGTCCAGAAATCAGGACACTAACTGCCTCTAACTTCAGCTGCTAATACAGCATGTCGTGCCCGCCGTAATGGTTGAGTGAGCGCCACGCGTGAGTGTAAAGAATAGTTAATGGCGTTGCGCTACAATAATAGTAGCCTTACCTTTTGCTTTTATCGTTGTCATGTGAGTAAATAATGAGTTCAGAGGTTTGTAAACATGAAGCAGCCACTATACACATTTTCAACATGTTATATCTAAATATGGTGTTCAGTAACTGATATGTTGAACAACTAATATGAGCAAGTTTATGAGGTACACAAACACTATGTAAGCTGGTTAATGCAATAAATTGTTAGTATCTTTAGTTTACATGGGTTATGACACAGATAAATACAGCGCTTAGTTGTAGACATAAGAGTGAATAAGTTAGAGGCAGCTAAAAATATGGAATTTGTTGTTGGACTGCAAACATTCTGTTGTATGTTATGTATATGTTTAACTGCCAAACAGCAGCAGTTGTATTAATTGTTAACAGTAAGACTGTAATAGTTGTATTACTGGTTATTGTGTCATTTGGTGCTATAATCCCGTTTTAACAGGAAGTAAGCTCAGTCATAAAGCATAAGATGGTCAAAACAACGACACAGAGAGCTGATGCTCATGAAAGACTGCTTATATGTTCTGTTTTACAGTGTTGTAGAACAATAAAATCACCGGCACCTGGATGAACTTTGTCGATATTGGACAAGTGTAACATTTTCATCATTATAATTTTTACTGCAGTTGTTTTCATTTATTAATTGTTTTAGTGTGGCCTTATACAGTAAGAGTGGGCATGTCACAATCTCTATGAATTAGATTGTTAACAGGAAATCTCCACAAATGTAACTATTAATAAACCTATATCAGCTTGTTGTCCTAGACTGACATACTAAATTTCTTCTTCTAGTGTCTTGTTTCCCCAAGAACAAAATCCATGTAACATTTATTTGTATACATTTATTTATCTTTAAAACATACTGCACATTAATGAAATAACAACAACTACAATCACTGTGGCTGACTGACAGCTGGATTTCTGTAAGTCAGATCCCAGTAGTCTTATGGGTTGCACTTACACCTGTAGATACTTTTCAAACTACAACTAATCCCATCCCCTTCACCTTTTTTGAACTTGATAATGTTCTGGTGGCCGGTTAGGAAGCTGTTGTGGGCCTGATGATCACTAATGTCAAGTATGAAGACAGATTTGTCAAACAAGGTAAATTCTGGGTGTGACTTTGTCCTCTTGCTAAGCTGTGGCTCTTACGGCTCTATCCTGAGAAGGAATCACCATCTTAACAGTCATCATGACCCAAATCATATGATCAACCACTTTAATTTGTTAAATGAAAAAACGTTGTAGTTTGGAACTCATATGGAAAAAAAAAACATATTTTTGAGCAAAGAGACTGGACAAAAAAAGGTAACAAACATTAAATAATAGTAAGAGCCCTGGAAGATCATACATCTATTAATCTTGCTCTGTACGTTTACCATCATAACATGTCAATGTTTGTTGTTTTCTAGATATCTGAAGTCATAAGTTTATCATAGGATAACCCCATTCTTTATCAACAGATGGTGAGATTCATCGATATCCTCAGAGAACTTCTAACATGTACTCGTTATAGCACAACAGAGTAAAATAAGATAAAAAATATGTTTATAGTAAAATATAGAAGTTTGTCCGTTTTGAGCTTCCATACAAGGAAGACATGTTTGCCACAGTTTTACCTGATTTATACACCGTCAACTGAAAACAGCTCTGTGACCCATTTTTGGGCCTCCACCCACAGGTTGAGAACCGCTGCACTCTTAGACTGCATTTGGAACTTGATCTTTCAAAGATTGCTCTTATATCATGGAGAATAAGAAATGCAGGATACCTCAGGATAAATTTATCAGTTAGAAAACAGTGAGTGAGTGAAAACAGCGGTTCAGAGCTGGGCTGCTGAAGAATGTTGAGTTTTGATTTATCAAAAGGCTGACTGTACTTTTAAGTCTTTTTGTTCACTAAAACAATGCATATGAGTCAACGGCACACCATTTAAATAACAAAATAACTATAACAAGATACAACTGACAGACAACAATGGGAACAGCCACACTTTAAATGAAAAATATCAGGCCTATAGTCCACAGAGCAGATTGTGGCTGCATCAGACAGCGGCTCCATTTTGGATATGACGTGAATGAAAATCTCTCTTATTCTTCAGCTTTTCCTGCCTTTCTTTGTTTTTTGTGAAAGCATGACTTAAATCAGTGAACGTTTCATTTATGTTATGTGCTGTTATACTGAGGCGCTGTTAGTTTTGTTCAATGTTTGACGCAAATGATCAGACTTTGTGCAGGAGGGAGAGAACAGCTTGTGCAGCGAAGCCAATGTAAACGGTCAGACGTCAGATTGGAGAAGGGTCAGGAAACTGTTAAGTCACTGCTCTCCTCTTGCTGACATTTCGTTGAGTGTTGCAGTGAAATGCGTCTGGAAATGGCAGTTAGGTGGAACAAATGTTCTGCTCCGGGTTCTGTTAATAATCCCGCAGCCATGGGGTGGCCAGTGGAGTTGCTGGAGAGTGGCCAATGGTTGCCGTGGCCACCACTGGCCACCACGTAGCTCTGCCCCTGGCTGGTGGGATAGCTAGCATTGAGGAGGCCTGCACAAACACTCTGAAAGTGTTTCTTGTTAATAAAAATATTTTCAGTCCACTTCTGACATGTTTTGGTGAGAGTTTGTTCTACGAACTGGCTCAGGTTTTGTTCTTTACACCAAAGCAGTTACTACTCTGATTGGCCCATACTGATTGTGGTTGATGGAACAATTGTCCAATCACCTTCCAGATACAGGGATTAAAGATTTTGTGCTGTTTTACACATTTATTTTCACTGCAGTGGAAAAGAAGTTACTTTTAGACTGTGGTTAAACTACTTTACTGCTGCTTTATTGAAAATCACCTCCTACCTTTTTGTCAGCGATGTTTCACTTATGTTTCTGTATCAAACCAAGGTTTGCACTGTGAAGAGCATGCGCACTGCACTTTGCACAGGTCCACCTCACCAGATGCAAATGCCATGATCATCGTCCCATAAGTTAAGATCCTTTTTATATTTTTCCTCATTTCATGCTTCGTCTTGTGTTTCCTGTTTTATTTTGAAGTCACTAACCCTTGTCCCATCCGTTGGTTTGTGTCCTGTCTGGTCTATTCACACCTGCTTCCTGATTGTTCCTCCCCAGCTGTGTCTAATCACACCCAATCCCCTCTTGTATTTAACCTCAGGTCTGTCACTGTCTCGTTGCCAGATCGTTGAACTCACAGTCCTCATTCCAGCACTCACTCATGGTCTGGTCTGGTCTTGTTTGTTTCCTGATCCTTTCTTTTTGCCTCATGTCCCTTGGATTTGTCTGCCTGGTTTTTTCAGCCTGTTATGTCAAATAATATGTGGACATTGACTGTGTGCTCACTGTACCTTTATTAGTGTCTCAGTGCTACATTCGCTGTCCCGCAAGTACTTTTTGGTAGGTACAACACACACTGTCGTAGCTCAGCTATTCCATGGCATACGGCCTTATGTTACACAGCCTTTTTGTGTACCAACTCCTGCAACCAAGCTCTGACTTGATAACATGTTAAGTGAAAAGAAAACACACAGCCATGAACTAAAACACACTTTACTGGTGCACAGGCATTTAAAATCAGCTGTTCACGTCAACAAAATGCTTTAATTATCTCTTCAAAACATACCTGGAACACCAGATATTGTCAGTATTAAAATGTTTTTTCTTAATTTTGACAAAAAAAAGATGGATAAAATAAAAATTTAAACCGGAGGTTAAATGTTTTATCTTGACTTTAAAAAAAAAACACTGAATTAAATTAAAAGTAAGTGTAAGGAAAGTGTTATTTTTCAATTTTAATGTACATTTTAGCCCTGTTTCAGTTTCAAACTTTTCTTGTCTTGGCATGGTTGGGAGGTTCTATCTCCTAAAAAGGGCATGGGAATGTGAGTGACAGCCAGGCAAAGCCCCCCACAGGTATGCTGCCTTCAGGAAATGTGGGTACTTAAATAGATATGACTCAACACTTCCTTTACAGTGAATCAGAATCAGACTTTATTGTCATTGCACATGTCACAAGTACAGAGCAACGAAACATATGTATGTATACATATATATATATATATATATATATATATATATATATATATATATATATATATATATATATATATATATATATATATATATATGTATACATACATATATATATATATATATATATATATATATATATATATAGATAGATATAGATATAGATATATATATACATATATATACATAGTGTTATAGTGTTTATACACACACACACATATGTGTGTGTGTGTGGGGGTGTGTGTGTGTGTTTGTGTGTGCTTACATAGATGGAAAGAAAAGAATACTGAAAAATTCTGCTCAAGTAAAGTACCACTATTTGGATGAAAATTTACTAAATTTATAAGTAAAAGTCTAAAAGGTCTAAAAGTGCACTCACGTAAAAGTAAAAAGTAGCTTGATTAAAAGGGTAAAAGTTACTTTTTGAACAGGGTTGGGGTTCTTTTGTAGTCTAAAATGTACAATGAGATACAAATATTAAATTAAAGTAGCTGGTTTATTTAGAAGCAAACCTTTCACAGAGGACAAAACATGTCAAATCAACTTCAAACATGTCAAATTAGAAAGCACTTGGAGAGCGTAAACCGCCACCAAGGTAGCTTACATACAGTATTGCTGTTACTTCTATAAGCAATAGTTCCATCATAATATGATTCCTTCACCCTGAAAACCCACACCTTTTGCTCAGTTATTAAGCAAAATCATTGTTTGCTAATGGTGGTTATCTGAACCACCAAAATCTTAACATTTTTAAGTTCGGCCATTACCAACATCCCCTGAAAATTTCAGCAAAGTCTGTCCAGTACTTTTTGTGTAATCTTGTTTACAAACAAACTAATGGGGCCAAAAACAAAAATATGCTGGGAAAAACATAACCTCCTTGGTGGAGGTAATTGATGGCATGGCAGCTTCTAAATAATGCCTAGCCTCCATCACAGTTCCTATGTATTTTTTTATTTCTCCTTTCTGAACTTCTTGTTATAATTGAGCAGCAGCTGGTTTTCAAAATTAGTATCGCTCATCCTTGTTCGGTTGGGAGTGAAAAGCCGCCCAGCACAGCTGAAGAGACGCTCACATGCGGCTGAGGAAGGCAGACCAGTGTTGAGTTTGAGAGAAAGTTTTTTGATGATTGGAAATGTGTTCAGCAGAGCCATGTTGACTGAGTCATGCCTGAGGTACTCATCCAGTTCATCTGTAGCTTGTTGCCCAACTTGCTCCACCCCAGCTTCTGTCATGTGTTGTTTTACATAGTTCACACCTGTTGACAACCAAACACACAACAATACAAAATGAATATATTTGACAATTAACCTTTGGTAACAACAGTTCATCCTCATGTAGAAATGACAATAACTTGTGTAGAAAGACATTAATTCCCTTACAGTGTTGACAGAAATGGGGTTGGGGATTATTAATTAATGCAATCATACCTGTTTCTATGGTATCACCTTTCTCAGTCCAGGTTTGCTTAAACTCTGGCAGAAGGATTGCAGCAGTGATCAATTCAGGGTCTTTCATCATCCCACCAAAGCGCTTTTCAACTCCACCCTGAAGGGCTTCGATAAGTGGCCGACACTTTGTGGAAGATTCCATCAGTCTGCTAAGGTTTTCTTTTAGCTTAAAGATCTCTGGCAGGAGCTGCCCCATGTGTGTCTTAGTCTCAGACTGAAAGATGTTTAAAGTCTTCACCACAGGCTCCATCACAGTGCAGTAGTCCTTCAGGAAATCAACATCATCTGGACACAGCCTGTCGGACATGAAGAAAATGCATGCAACACTTCACTAATTTTTCACAGAAATTGTTATAGAATGTGTAGTCAAGTAAAGGCATTTATACACAAGAAATAAGGTAGCTTCAAACACAGTTTTAAGCCATTTGTGTCACTCACATTTCATATTTTTAGAAATGAGAACTCACATTTCCACTTGGAACTCCTTACAGAATTCTCTGATGGCATCCTCCTTCTCTGTCATGATCTGTATGAGTCTCTTCACAGCCATGTATGTTGAGTTCCATCGATTTTTTTTTGGCCGGATAAGCTGGCGGTTGCATTTATCTTGCAAAAAATCTGCTGCCCTGTTTGACCGACCTGACTTGTTCCAGATTGCCTGGCACTTCTTAAAGGCTGAGCTTGATACTTGGTTATATGGATTTTTTTTTTTTTTTTTGCCTCGGCAGCATCTGATGTGGCAACCAGGTGTAACAAGTGGCATGCACACTTTTGGTGTGAAGGAGGTTTGTATTCAAAACCTTTATATTGTTCCAGGATGCTGTAAGTGTCCTGATAATCGGCTTCAGCAGACTCTTGGTCTGACTCTGGCTCTGCTTCAGCAGACTCTTGGTCTGACTCTGGCTCTGACTCTGGCTCTGCTTCAGCAGACTCTTGGTCTGACTCTGGCTCTGGCTCTGGCTCTGCTTCCTCATTCTGGTTCTGTTTACCAAGCTCACTGACTAATGGGATGAAGTTCCGGCCACTGTCTGTTGTAATCCTTGTCACTTTCCCTGCTATTTCGTATTGGAGAAAAATGTCTTTAAGGGCATGTGCTAGGACTTTAGAGGTGAGGGACCCTTTCAACCTCCGGCAAGCAAGTGCAGCAGATCTCCTCTCCAATGTGTCCTCATCTATCCAATGAGCTGTGACCCCTATATAACTTCTCTGGTGTGCTGTCCAACAATCTGCAGTGCTGGTAATATAGCTGACTTCACTGAGGTGTGACTTCAAATTCTTCTTCATCTGATCCACAGCTTCCTGTATTCTGTTCAGCAGAGTGGATCGCGAAATAATCTTGTATTGAGGATTTAGTTTCAATAAAAGTTCTTTAAAGGCAGGCTGTTCAACCACAGAAAATGGGTAAAAACCGTCACAAATGAAGTTTATGAGGAGTCTGTCAACCTCCTGTGAAGCAGCCTCTGACATCATCTCACTTATTTTTGCTTGCTTGTGTGGGTTTTCAGGTGAATCGACGGTCTGCTCAATGAAGGTCTTAGCTTTGATGGGTGTTTCCTTTGTTCAGAAAAACAGAAAAAAATATGTTCATCAGCAAATGTAACATTAAACCCACTGAATCTATATTCATAGATAAAAGGTTTTGTACACAAATCACATTTTTAACATGTCATAATAACATGCAATAGAGATGCCTAAAGATGTGTTCATAACTATTTAAATAGTTTAAGGCTTGCCTATACTACAGTCAATATCACATTCCTATTCAATGGACAGTTCAGAAAAACGGTAGAAATACCACTTGGAGACAACTTTATAGTTAACATAGTTGGTCATTTTGAAGACTGTTTATTAAGTAGAGTTACTATTTACATTCAAAAAGGTTGTGACTTTAATAGGGCACACATTTTTTTCAGCATAATTCCTTACACCAGGGTCGTCCATTAAGTTTGGCCTCGGGGAAATTTTCCCAAGTCACTTTATAGCAGACCAGAACAAAAGCAAAGGTAAATATATAGAGATGGTTATAAAAAAAATGCTTCCATTGTTTTCCTAAAAATAAAGAACTTTAGTTTATTTTGCCTCTACAATCATTAAATAATGTACAAAAGAGAGAGAGAGAGCACTGGGGGTCCATTACTCACAGAATAAGAGACAAAAAACAAGAATCATCATCTTTAAAAATCATCATTTGTATTCTGATATCTGATAAACTTAGTTTATTAACACTGCACCAACATCTTTAATGGGATTTATCAGGCAGAAAAGAAATACTATTATTAGGCTATTTATTGGAATATAGTCACTTCAGAAAATGTCACGGGTACAGACAGGTAAAGCTTCATTCCTCTTTACCTGCCATGAAACGCCCTCCAACTGTCAGTGGCTACAGTGACTGCATTTATTTGTCACTGACAGACAAAGACACTTCTGGAATGACTTCACAAAAGCACAAAATTTAGTCCACTTTTAAGAGGATCTTAAATGATTTGCGTACCGAAGTGTCTGGCTGCAGATGTTTTGACTGATGATTTTGTTTCTTTTCATAGCCCAGCTTGTCAAGTAACTTTTACTTTTTATTTTTTTGTTGTACTTTAAGTGTCATACATGTTATGTGTATTTGTATGTGTTCCTGTTGTTATTATGAGTCACCCTGTTAACTGTGCTGCTGCCTCTCTCAGCCAGGGAACTCTTGAAAAAGTAATTTTTAACCTCAATGAGTTTGTTTTCCTGGTTAAATAGAGTTAAAAGTGATCAAATAAAATAATCTTATCATGCTGTGTCATGTAGAAATGTCAAGCGGATCAAATTGCAGTAGGTCAGCTTATCAGATATCTGCAACCTCTTTTAGTACTTCTACTTCCTTTTTTATATGTGGTCCCTTTATTCTTGTTCATGTGTTTTATTTTATTATGTACATCACTTGTGGACTCTTGGTTGCTCTGAAAATAAATTTAGGTTGGACTGGATCTTAGCAAACACTTTATTTTTGCCTAACTTGCTCTGCAGGGACATTAACTCAACTATTAAGCCGCCACCCAACTATGTTCCTTGACTCTCCCTTTAAAACAGTTTCTACAAGCTTCTTTTGCTCTTCAAACAACCGCAGTAATTAAGACAAATATTCCAGTTATGACTGTAGACATTGAGGTTCAGTCACATTGTCTCTTTTTTCGATGTTCCTCTTCCTGCTGGCAGACAAAGATGGTGAACGAGCGATTATATGGAGTTCAAATTATGCCAAAACCTCACAGACACACAAAACATGTTTTGCTTATGCCCAAAGATTCACAAAAAATAAAAATAAAAAAATAGTGTGGTTTGCAAATAAAAAAACATCTTTCACAAACTAATGCATTTTGTTTTGCAAATAAGATACATACTAATCAAGCAAATACATCATGCCTCAGAAACAAAAACAGCATGTTTTACAAAAACAGAGAAACACATTTCCTCAATTACAAAAAAATGCCCTTCAGGTACAAACTAAAATCTTTCAAGTACAAAAAAATATTCTTCAGGTACAAGAAACAATTCTACAACTACAAAAAACTGACATGTGACTTTTGGCACTAATTTTTCGCCTAGCAGATTCACATGCAAATGGACGGTGGCTGGGAGGTGCAAAACACTTTTACAACGTACAAAACAAATTTACATTTTAGAAAACATTTTTCCATTTAGACAAAAACAAATTTACATTATGAAAACATTTGTACAAAGGACAAAACAAAATTACAAGAGTGAAACATTTTTACAAAGTCAGACCTGTGGCGGAAAAAGAATGTCCACATGTGCGAAGAAGTCACCTGGAAGTGATTGCATTGAGGTTTGTTTGTTTCTGGTGGAATGAGCGGTGAGCAGTCTATGAGAGTAAGAAGTTTGTATTTGGATATCAAGGGTTTATTTCTGTTTTGTCTGTTTTGTGGACTGCAACTGAATGAAATCACATGATTTTGCTTTTCCTGTGGACGGTCGTTGAAACTTTTAAATGAGATGGATGGAAGCGTCCCACACCCCTGCTGTGAAATGCATTAAAAAATGCCATAATTTTTTGTGTTGTCTGATTCTTTCTCAAATGTCCTACATAGTGATATTAAACAATAGCTGTATTGTTTCTTACAAGTCTCTATCCTACCAGGTTTGTTTATGCTCAACCAACAATTCCAAGAGTGGTATTGGGTGGTATTTGTCAATTATTTGTTGTGACCTAACAGACTTTCTTTGCTCACTATAAACACTGGTCTGATCACCACTACAGCAGCTTTACAAGAACTGAAAGGTCAATAAATCTTCTAAAACTATTAGAAATAATTTAATGAAAAACCAAACTACATCAAACTATTCTTCAAAAATAAGTTTTTATCAAACTGCTCTTCATGGCAGGGTCCAACACCATCCCTGCCATGGAAAACACCCCCCACCCCCTTAATTATTTTTCTGTTGATCTCAGCATCAAATGCTTTTCAGAGTATACAGATGGCACTAGTATTTGTAACCAGTCAGTTTCATGCACATGAAAACCTCACAATAAGAGTACACATCACAGGAAATGGAAAACAAGACTGCCATGAAATGCCCCTCACCTGCATAATTTTATTACTTTATCCCAGCATCAGTTACTTTTAATAGCACACATTTGGTACCAATATATGTGAGAGTTTGAAAGGTCTCACAAAAGGACACTCAATGGTGGGTAGTGATTTATTTATTGTATTTTGTTTCATAAAGCAGCGAGAAAACCATTTAATATCTTAAAAACAAGAGTATTTGATGGAGAGACATGTCCTTTTATGGCGATGAGAACCACATAGACACTATGACATACTATCAGTCTATAGGCATATATTGACAACATTTTATTTTCATTTTAGGTGATTCTGGATCAGAAGGCTATTGTTTGACCTACATGAGTAGCTTATAGCTTACCTTTGAAGTTACACATTGCAGTGAAGGCTGGATTATATTTACCCTTGTGAAACAAATGTCCAATACATTTGACTTGCTAAAAAAACAATTTAATTGATTTTGTAAATATGGCTGGGGTATATTTTCACAGAACATATGGAAAGGTGTTGGTTTGCGTTCAGTCTCTGTGTTGAGAAGAACATCGGTTAATTACACTCTAGGGGAGCTTTAAACACTGTAAGCAACCGATATTTTTTATCTTGTATCTCCATCACAAACTATTAAATTAAATAGTATTCTCCCTTGTGCTGGTCTGCTAAATTAAGGCCAGTCGCTTCACTTTCCCAACAGCTGATCGGTGAGTGCACACTCCCGCGAGGGCATGCATTTCACGGCAGGGGTGTGGGACGCTTCCATCCATCTCGTTTAAAAGTTTCAACAACCGTCCACAGGTAAAGCAAAATCCTGTGATTTCGCTCTGTTGCGTTCCACAAAAAAGAAATAAAGACTTGAGATCCAAACACAAACTTCTCACTCTCATAGACTGTTCACTGCTCATTCCGCCAAAAAACAAACAAATCAACTCTGATGCAATCGCTTCCAGGTGACTTCTTCGCACATGTGGACATTCTCTGACTTCTGTAAAAAGTGTTTCACACTTTGTAATTAGGGTCCTCACCCAAAGGGAAAGGGCCTCTAGGAGCAAGGAATCATACAGGATCAGCTTCCTAGAGATTCAGGAGCGTTCCTCCGGTCCATAGCCCTCCCAGTCGACTAGGTATTGGAAACCCCGCCCCCTGGGTCTCACATCCAGGATTTTGGAGACTGAATAAAACGGGTGATTGTCGATGAGCCGGGGGGGTGGAGGGGGCCCGGCCGGAGGGCTGGGCTCACTAGTCGCCACAGGTTTGAGCAGGGAGACATGGAAGGTGGGGTGAACCTTGACGGAGTCTGGCAACCTGAGTCTCACAGAAGATTCATTAATAATTTTTTCAACTGGGAATGGACCAATATAACAAGGAGCCACCTTACTAGACTCAACTTGAAGGGGGAGATCCCGAGAGGAGAGCCAAACCATCTGACCAGGGACATAGTCAGGTGCTGGAGAATGATGTGGGTCCACCACCCGCTTGTTCCTCTCTGCAGAGCTGGTGAGGGCGGTCCGAACATCCTCCCACACCTCCTTAATTCTCTGCAGATGTTCATCCACAGACGGGACAGCTATCTCGGTCTCCTGTTCAGGGAATAGGGGATGTTGGTAACCATAACAGGCAAGGAAAGGAGACATACTCGTAGCCGATCAGGAGAGGGAGTTGTGGGCATATTCTATCCACGGCAGATGAACACTCCAAGAGGCCGGGTGATGAGCAGCCACACAGCAGAGCGTGCTCTCCAGGTCTTGATTGACTCGCTCAGTCTGGCCATTGCTCTGGGGGTGAAATCCGGATGACAGGCTGGCCGCTGCGCCCACAGCTCTGCAGAATGCTTTCCAGACCCGGGAAGAAAACTGGGGACCTTGATCAGAGACAATGTCAACAGGCAGGCCATTTAACTTCAAGATATGTAAGATGAGAAGGTCTGCAGTCTCAAGGGCTGAAGGTAGTTTGGGTAAAGGGATGTAGTGGACCATTTTTGAGAAACGATGAACAACAGTAAGAATGACTGTGTTACCTGAAGAAGGGAGAAGTCCAGAGACGAAATCCACAGCTATATGAGACCAAGGGCGATTAGGGATGGGCAAGGGATGCAGCAGTCCAGCAGGGGATTTATGGGAGGATTTACCTCTGGCACAGCCTGAGCAGGCGGCTACAAACTCCCGGATATCCTTGGCCATATTAGGCCACCAAAAGGTTTGCTGAAGGAACTGGAGGATGGGATTGGCTCCGGGATGACAGGTGAATTTGGAGGAGTGTCCTCACTGCAACACATCAGAGCGGGCGGAGTCGGGGACAAATAGCCGGTTAGGAGGACCAGTTCCCGGATCAGGCTGATCTTTTTGAGCCTCCCTGACTACTCTCTCAACGTCCCACCTGGCGGCTCCCAGGATGCAGGCAGCTGGGACAATGGGAGTAGGTGAGGACACTTCAGAGGGTGGTGAGAAAACTCGGGTTAGGGCATCCTGTTTGGTGTTTTTAGATCCAGGTCGGTATGAGATGGTGAAGTTAAAGCGGCTGAGGAAAAGAGACCACCTAGCCTGCTGAGGGTTCAGTCTCTTAGCTGAGCGCAGGTAAGAAAGGTTTTTGTGGTCCGTCCAGATCATGAAGGGCAATTCCGTACCCTCAAGCCAGTGTCTCCACTCTTGAAGAGCCCCCACCACCGCCAAAAGCTCCCTATTGCCTACATCGTAGTTCTTCCCTGCTGGTGTTAGTCGAAAAAAAGGCGCAGGGGTGAAGCTTTTGCGTCTTTGGGTCTCATTGAGAGAGGATAGCTCCAAGGCCGGAGTCCAAGGCATCGACCGCAACCACTAACTGGAGGGATGGGTTTGGGTGGAGAAGCACAGAAGCCTTGGTGAACAGATCCTTAAGTCTGGAGAAGGCAATATCTGCTGCCATGGACCAGATGAATGGGACACTTACAGAGGTAAATTGTGTGAGAGGGGTTGCTACTTTGCTATAATCTCTAATGAAGCGATGATAAAAGTTAGCAAACCCCAGGAAGCACTGCAGTTCTTTACGGGAAGTAGGGATGGCCACTCAGCAACTGCCTTTATTTTTCCCGGGTGGAGCGGAGTTGCCCAGCCTCAACAATATATCCCACGAAGTTAACTGAAGCAGAGTGAAACTCAAATTTCTCTGGTTTGACGAAAAGCCGGTTTTCCAAAAGGCGTTGAAGGACCATGCGAACATGCTGCTTGTGTTCATGGAGAGACTGGGAAAAAATGAGAATATCATCAAGATAAACAAACACGAACCTGTTCAGCATGTCTCTGAGGAGGTCATTCATCAACGTTTGGAAAACCGCAGGGGCATTAGTGAGTCCGAATGGCATGACTAAATACTCAAAGTGGCCTAGGGGTGTGTTGAAAGCTGTTTTCCATTCGTCTCCTTCTCTGTTCCGGATGAGATGATAGGCATTGCGGAGGTTGAGTTTGGTGAAGACCTTGGTATGACAGAGGGGTTCAAAGGATGGATCGATGAGCGGGATGGGAGATTTGTCCTTAATTGTGATTTCATTAAGCCCCCTGAAGTCAATACAGGGCCTGAGGGAGGAATCTTTTTTCTCAACAAAAAAGAACCCAGCTCCAATGGGAGAAGAGGAGGGATGGATTAGACCAGCTGCCAGTGACTCTGTGATGTAGTTTTCCATTGCTTCTTTTTCGGGGCGAGACAGGTTACACAGGCGACTGGTAGAGAGAGGTGCACCAGGGAGGAGATTGATGGCACAGTCGTAAGGACAGTGAGGAGGAAGGGTACGGGCCAAATCCTTACTAAATACTGGAGCAAGATCAAGATATATCTGAGGGACCTGAGAGAGATCTGGAGGAGGTGGATCTGGACTAGGAGCTAATGACTCAGGTGTAGCTGAACGTAGGCACAAGGAATAGCAATTTGTGCTCCAACTAACAATAGTAGACTTAACCCAATCAATATGGGGACTGTGTAGCCTAAACCATGGGAGACCTAGGATAACAGGTGAGAATGGTGAGGGAATAACAAAAAATTTGATTTGCTCTCTATGGTTACCAGAGAGAAGGAGAGACAGAGGTACAGTACACTGGGAAACTGAGGTAATGAGATGGCCAACAAGTGCATTAACTCACTTGGGTGAAGCTAAGATGTCAACGGGAATGTTATGTGTTACCACTAAACCCTCATCAATAAAATTATCATTGGCCCCCGAGTCTAGAAATACGGGGGACTTTAACAGACCCATGGGACCTGGACAGAGTTGAGAGGAATGAGACTCTTTGTGAAGAGCTAGGGGAAGAGGATGTCTGACTCACCACTATGGTCTTTGTTAATGGTGAGCCCGATCTTTTGACTGATGGGGACAGGAAGGAAGGGAATGATCCTTTTCTCCATAGTGCAGAGCTGAAGATCCATTTAAGGCTCAGCCGAGTCTTACCCAGTTGCATGGGCTCTTCCTGAGCAGCAGGGGGAGCTGGAGCGGGAGGAGATGGCAGCGCAGGAACCGGAAACACTAGATGTCTATCATGGCCAGGAGAGGGAGCCGTCCGGCGAGACCTCGCCGCTCTCTCCCTGTCCCTCTCTCTCAGACAGTTATCCAATCTAATACAGAGATTAATTAAGGCCTGAAGAGATGGAGGTTCATCTCTAGTTGCTTACTCATCTTTTAATTCTTCAGCTAACCCCTTAACAATAATCGCCTTTAAAGCCTGCTCATCCCACCCACACTCGTGCCAAAATCTGAAAATCCACTGAATATGAGGAAACTGATTAAGAACCTTGAGATAAAACGAGTAGCCGTTTAGCAGCGTCTTGCCCCTGAATGGGATGGTCAAACACCCTGCGTAAGTCAGAGGTAAATAGATCAAAAGAAGAGATAACTTCAGAACCCCCCTCCCATAAAGCAGTTGCCCAATTAGCTGCTTTACCCCTAAGTAAATTGGTCATATAGGCAACTTTGGCTTCGTCTGAGGAGTAACTGGAGGGTTGCATCTTGAAAACTAGCTGACAATTTAAAATAAAGCAGCCACAAGAGCCAAAATCCCCTGCATAAGGTTCAGGGGTGCACACAAAGGGTTCTTTGATTGAATTTGGAGCCTGAGAGAGAGGAGCAGGGGCAGGAGCTGGAGAAATACTCACCAGAGGGGCTGCAGCTGCAGAGAGAGTGAGTTCAGTGAGCTGGGTGTCAATTTGAAGCACCTGGCGAGTGAGCTCCTCCAGGGAGCCGGCTACTCCACATAGCATGCTTTCATGTTGACCAAGAAGAATACCTTGGTTAGTCAATGCTTTCCTGACCTTCTCATCCTTGGCTGGTTCCATCTGTAGAGATCAGTGGATTGCTGTTAAGGAATAGTCCTCTGAGTTTTAATTTTGGACCCAAAAGCTTCAAGGATCAGGCAGGTAAGAGTTGACAGTGACTTTATTGATGTGACAATCCAAGGCAAGGTGAAACAACATGTTAGGGAATGATCCTGGTGTTTTTAATGTTGGACCCAAAAGCTTCAAGGATGGAGGCAGAACCAAGTTGACACTGACTTTATTAACATACAAACCCAAGGTAGTGAATGTTCAGTGATAACTATATACAGGTGAAGGCGGAGGTGGAGGCTCGTGGAGAACACTGTGAAGAGAGGGAACAGAGGGGAAGAGTTAGTGAAGGCAGTTTACCAGAGGCAATCACAAAAATCCACAGCAGGCAAAAACTCCAGAAACTGAGAAATTCAAAAACAGGCTTAGAGCCAAACACAAGTTACACAAAGTAAGGAGAGTAGAAAAACGGCCTGAACAAACCACGTAGGAGTGGAAATCCACCAGCAAAGAAGAAGATGAGACCACGAGCCCTTCTTATAGTGAACGGTGATTGCAGAAACAGGAAACAGGTGAGCGGTTGCCATGGCGCGTCTCCGGGAAACCACGCCCACCACTCGAGCAGCAGAGAGCAGGGAAGCAGTGAGGGAGGGGGAGAGGAGAACAGAGGAGGGGGAAACCTCACACAACAACTGTGATCCAGTGATGACGGTGAATTTAAACAGACGAAGGCGGTGGTAAGGGCTCGAGGAGATCACTGCAGGAGAAGGGAGCAGAAGACAAAAGGTGAGTATAATCAAAGTAGATTGAGCGTCCAAAAACACAGAAAAAACCCCCCCAAAAAAACACAGACAAATCTCCAGAAGGAGAAAAAGGCTTAAGGCCAGCTTAACACTCAGCACAAGAAAGTTGAAGGAGAAATGGCCTGAACAAAGCACGTCAGGAGTGAAATCCACTGACGAAGCAGGTGAGCTCCAGAGCCAGTTATATAGTGTGTGATGATTAGGTGAAGAAGAAGGCAGGTGTGCAGCTGCAGTGAAGAGGCTTCGAGAGACCATGTCCCCTCACCGAGCAGCAGAGCAGGCAGGCAGAGAGGGAAGGGGGAGAGTGAGGATTCAGAGAGATGAATCCTCACAGGACCTCTCTAGCTGAAGCTAGAAGGGCAAGGACCCTATTGTTTTTGGTTTGTTTCTTTCTTACTATTATTTTTTCAATGGGTAAATAAACCTTAATTTGACCCCCTAAACATGCTCAAAAACTCACCAAAATTGGCACACACCTAAGATCCGGTGAAAATTTTGACAAAAGTTACCATTAATATTTTAACTGTATACAAAAGCAATCATCCCTAAACTGCACTTGACATTGTCACAATATTACAAAATCATTGTCTTCATACTTCACTAATGGCGGTTATTACCACCAAAATCTTGTCATTTTTAAGTTGGGTCATTACCAACATACACTGGCACATAACATACACAACATAACCTCCTTGGCAGAGATAAAAATCAAGCTTCTAAATGTGGTGGAGTGTTGACTCAAACTTTAGTCGTGTTTTTTCTCATGCACGTTTGACAAAATGTTGTTGTGTGTCTCTTGCAAATACGTGCATTGCATTAATGGCATGTTATCCTTGGGCATGTTATTCTTGCTTTGGTATCTCTTAGTGCACACAGACTGCACCAGTGGCGAGGCCCCCTCCAAAATTCGACAGACGAAGTCTTGTTAAACACAACATAATTTGTCTTTAAATTATAAAAAAAAAGGCATAAAAACATTTATTTTTACAACATAGTAATAGTCGGTCAGCAGCACCTGTCACCATTCAATAAAAGGGGTTTCACAATGTTTTATGTTTTTTGTTCACAGAAGAGGTGAGACTGCATTGGAGATGAAAATCATTAAGAGGCTATGCTGCACTGAAGATTAGATTAGGATGTGTCTTACCGAGTAGACATAACATAATTCAGGGGCAAAATTTTCCATTTTATATCACACATGACACTAAACTATAGATTAGGAGCCACAAAATGAGTTTGCCAAGAGGATATAAATTCTTTGTTCAGTAGAACATTATCCTTTTGCAGACTTAAGTTCTAAAAAATCGATGTTGTTTTTTGATTCTTGCATATTTTTACAACAACAACGTACTTTTAGAAGGAACTGGTGCTTTTAACGGGTGGCTAAGTTTGTTTTTACCCCACTAGAAATTCCTTTTCAGTTTAACTGACAAAATTGATACATTATTTTGTTGAAAATATTATATAAAGGGACCTAAAAATTACATTTTTAAAAAAATCATGGCAAAGCAGGAACAGTGCACACTAATAAAGAGTAAAAACAGACACACACAGTCAGCGATGTGGGAGAAAACGAGTAGAGAGGTTGTTGATATTTTTAGTGTAAATGAATACAGACCCACCTCTCCCTTCATACTCCACCCCGGGCTCTGCCCCCGAAGTTCACATACGCGTATTGTCATGGAAATGGCCGTAGAAACTGCGTAGCTGACCAACATGGCGGAGGCCAGACCAGCCAACACTCGAGGGTAACTACCGTGTCTCTCTCTTACGCTAACTGTGCACGCTACGCGACTTACTACTCCCCCTCCCCTCTGTCTGACCTGTGCACGAGTATGAACCACCTCCTGGGCGTGAGGTGGTGTACTGCTGTTTTGGTGGCTCGGTCCGAAACACAGGATTTACTTGCTGAAATTCAGAGCCCAGGCTGTGTATTTAAACCGGACTTTTTTTTCAGCATGCTCTCAGAAGTGACAGCTTGCGAATGGTGAGGAGAAATACTGTGATTTTGACAAACTGTGCATTGGATTAAGATCACTGATATTGCCTTTAAGTACAAAGAAACATACTAAAGGTAGAACAACCTGTAATTTTAATATACACATGTGCATGCAGAATTTGCAAAGGTTTATTGCAATGCTCATTAAATATTACTGTTAACTGTGTGAAAGCCTTTGAAAAAAATCATGTTTTTTTTTGTCCCAAAAGTGTAAACACACATCATTTACCTCTTAAGTGTTTCACAGAGCTTATAACCCCACCAATGAATTCTTACATCGTACAAATTTTAATTTTAAATAAACCCTTTCAATTTTGTTATCTGTGCCAAATAGGTTACTTTCCACTTTCAGTGAAATCTGAAAATGAACTGTATGTCCATTACAGAAGTATTTTTTAATCTACTGGAGTTTATGGATTTGACACTTACCATGTGCCTTTCCAGCTTATACCATTGTGCACAGCATAAAATCAATGAAAACAGACCAACAAAATGTTTCATCCTGCCTCCAAATGTAGTATTTTTATTCTTGCAACTAAACATGTGACTTAAAATAATAAAGATCAATATAAATATATGCAATATTGTTATTTTTTATAATTGTATATCATATGTTTATAATATGTTCTATTTGGATACAAAAATTATACATTCTGTTGGTGTTTCTTGCTGACTGAATACTGCACACAACGGTACAAAGTAAATGTCGTAGCCAAACGCTCCAGCAGATGGAAACAGACTCCTGTAACGTAAAGTTTATTTTTTTGACTTTTAAAATTTGAAGTTGTTTTTCCTTTTTGTTTTTTGTTTTGTTCATACTTTTTACTGTCAATCTATACCAAAAACTATATCACATAGTTTTACGTTTAGTTTAAAGAATCAGTTTAATGGTACATAAGATTCTGTTTGTGTTTACAATCTTGAGCCATGAGACATCAGGTATAAGATAAGACACTGTTCAGGTGACACAAGAAATGTTCTTAAAATGTTGAAAATTACATAAATTACAGCTTTATTTTCTGGGAGCAGGTTAAACTTTGGCTGTTTTATTGATTTTTTTTTTCAGTAAATACTGATGTTAAGTTTTGATGTATTTTTATATTCCTCTTCTGTAGGTCTACAACACCATACTGAGGGAACGATTCTCCTTCACTGACCATCGCATCCGTGCCACTTTGCTGCAGGGTCACAGGTTCACACAGTACCACGCCATGTTTCCTGAAGATCTTCTTGAAGGCCTACCCAGTGCTCAACAGGAGCAAGCTGAAGACAGAGCTCAGTCTTAATCTACAGCAAGGAGGAGTTCAAGGCCTGCTGTGGTTCTGGACCTTATCCAGTTGTTGATGGAAAATAATCTTTAGAGGTATTTTCAGAGACTGTCACTCTGCTAAAGATCCTCATCACCACACCCATGACCACTGCAGAAGCTGAGGTGCTTCTCAGAACTTTCCTCAGAAACACCATGAACCAGGACAGGCTGAATGCACTGGCCACGCTGTCAATGGAAGAGAGACTGGTGACGGATATGATGGACTTCAGTCAGAGGGTCACTGAGAAATTTGCAGCCCAGAAGAAAAGGAGGGCAAAATCCTGTTCAAATATTGCATACTTCAAAGTAGGTTGCATTGTGATTATGTTTTGTCTTTTTTTTTTTAACTGTAGTATGGAACGCTTCTTTGGTTTGTTTCCTCCAAAGCTGCGCCCCCCTTAAAATTTTTAGCACCAGCCGCCACTGATCTCAAAGTTTTCTGATTTCATCTACCGTCTTTGTGCATCAGAGCGCTTCAGTGAGTCAGACATTCACAGACTGGCCCTGCAGAACGGCAGTATAGGTTTGGTTGGTTTAATAAATTCAATCTGAATTGCTGTGATTGGTTGGTGTTTTCCCTGTTTTACTCCTGCTGTAGACAGCGGCTATTTTTCGCTCTCTTTTAAGAGCACATCATGCATTGATTGCCATCGGGACATAGCAATCATTTTAACCAGTATAACAAAAGGTGTACCTAAATCTGATTACCAACCCTGTCTTTAACTTATGGGATTTCTTTGCAAATTTGAGGAATTTTTTGCATCCAGACAAATATTCGGATCAGCACCAAAATGTATTGGCTTCTTCCTTGAACCAAACCACACCTCTGGTAAAATTTTCATGTAAACCCATCCGGTAGTTTTTGCGTTATCTTGCTAACAGACGAACAGACAAGCAAAGAAACAAACACATAGACAGACCCTGGCAAAAACATAACCTCCTTGGGGGAGGTAATAATCATATTGTGCTATGTCATGTAGAAATGTCAAGTGGATCAAATTGCATTATGTCGCCTAATCTGATATCTACAACCTCTTTCAGTAGCTGTATGGTGTTCATTATGTCTACAGTTACTTAGAATTAGTTTTCTTTTTTCTTTTATCTCAGACATATATGCTTTTCATGTACCTTGACATGTTTGGGCAGAATTTTTTTTTTTTTTTAAATTGACAGGAGAGTCACACCTCCGTATCACCAGCTGATAAGACACGTCACACCTACCACCAAGTGACACTTCTGAGGAAGGCGGAAGTTTCCCCCGAAACATGTCAAAGTACGTGAAAAGTATACATGTCTGAGATAAAAGAAAAAAGAAAACAACCTCTTTCAGTACTTTTACTTCCTTTTTTATGTCCTGTTGTTCCTTTTTTAATATTCATGCGTTTTATTTTATTTTATTATGCACATCACATGTGAACTCTTGGTTGCTCTGAAAATAAATTCAGGTTGGACTGGATCTTAGCAAACACTTTGTTTTTGCTTAACTTGCTCTGCAGGGACATTACGTCAAGTATTAAGTCTCCACCCTACTCCACCCAACTATGTTCCTTGACTCTCCCTTTAAAACAATTTCTACAAGCTTATTTTGGTCTTTAACAACTGCAGTAAATAACACAAATATTCCAGTTATGACCGCAGACATTCAGGCTCAGTCACAATGTCTCTTTTTTTGATGCTCCTCTTCCTGCTGGCAGACGAAGACGGTGAACCAGCGACTATCTTTACTGTCAACGTCAGACTGCTGTGAGCCACGTGCTGCTTTACCAGAAACAATTATGGATTTGGTCCATGTCTCCATGATAGTATCACAGCTGCTGCAGAAAGCAACTATCCTCAGGTAGGCTGTGGGGTACAAACCATGCTCAGGTGGGACTAAGGTAGGGTTGTTACGAAACTAAAATTTCAAACACAATATCGATACTGAGGAAGACATTCGATTCTCGATACCATTTTCAATACCGCAGGCATAAAAAATGACAAATACTTTAAAAAGAATTTTTATTAACATGAAAAACAGAACCACAGATGAAAAATGAATAAAATAAAACAATTAAATAATCAGAAAGTGAAAAAAATAACAATAAAAAACACATTTTCACTTAGTGCAAATAAATGCAAAATAAATAACCCAAATATAAGTTTGACCATATTCTAATGAAGTATTATTCTTTTAACTTGCAAATAATCCAACAATCTGACATTAAGAATATAAAATAAACTGCAAAGTACAAAAATTGCCACAGTGACAACAATTTTGGTTGTCTGAGGTAAAAACACACAAAAGAAATGACAATTAAGACAATATTTTGAGGGAATGAAACTATACAAGTAAACAACCATAAGTTTAAATGAACATCACCAAATTGAAATGCTGTATTCTCAGCTACCCTTTTTTAAAGGCTGAAACTGAAAAGTACACATATCTATCAAAGGCACACAAGGGTTCAGACAGTGAACTTCAAGTGCAATTCTATAAATGACTGTTTAAGTTTCCGCCTCCCTGGTCTGAATTTTCTTTGCTGTTTGAAGGTTTTTTATAATAGAACAAGCATGTCAACGTGCTTCTCTGTGAGTCTTGCCCACCATGTGTAATGCTGCTCAAATGCTTTCTTGTCATTTGATACATTATCTGTGGTGATGGCTGCCATGTTGGTTAGATCTAACTTCCATGACTCCTGCACTATCTCTTCCAAAGCTTCTCTCAAGTTGTCCCCTGTGTGCTCTGAATACAAACCAACACAGCTCAAACACCATCTCTGCATGTCCAGAGACTCCGGAATAAACTGCAGGGTTACAGCCATGAAGGATGCAGCTCTGCTGGTCCATAGGTCAGTTGTGCAGGCAAAGAACGGTTTCCCTTGAAGCTGCTGCATGAGTGTTTGTTTTGTTGTATTGTATGATTTCACTGTACATGAAGTGGTTTCTTGACGGAAGAACATACAATGGATTTAGCTGCATGAGTAGTTGTTGAAACCCAGGTTTCTGGGTACTTGATCCTCACAGACGTACTCTGCCACAGCTCTGTGAAAGGTGCCATTGGTAAGATTTTCGCACACAGCCAGCTAGATGGCGATTTGAAAACCAGCACAGCCCCTCCCATCCTGTTTTCTCTAAGATCACTCCCTCACGCGAGTTTAGCCCCTCCCACAAAAATGTGCCTGCGACATTGTGCCCACCGGTATCAGAAGACTCCAGTACAGTGAGCTGTTTACCGAAAGGCTTCTCAACAACGAGCAACACAACTGCTGCGACAATGTCTGATACTGAGGTCACAAAGCCCCATGGGGGAAACAGGCTGTGCTTTAACGTATAAAGTACACGCCAATAAGGTACTCATCTAAGAGGGAATCTAAACATATGTGTTTGTTTTACAGTACAATACATTGCATGTTGAGACACAACATAAGAGGAAAAAAAAATAACGTACATGTCTAGCAGAAATGTAGCTAGCTCTGCATCGGATTTGAAACCCTTGAGATCCCGAAGGGTCCTCCACCACTCGAGAGCAATGCCGACATTGACTCTTGTTTTATTTCGAGACCGGTCCTCCTCCTTCTTGTTCTCTTGCTTTTTGGTAAGTGTTTTCACGGTCCTTGTGTTTTTGGTGGAAGCTGCCTGGGGGAGCTGCCCGCTGGATTACTGCTGTCCACCATTGTACGAGATTTGTTGCTCTTCTTCTTCCTCATGCTCGTTCATGGGAACGAAGAGCTTTAAATCCAATCACGATGAAGGACGAAGTGCTGCCCCTTGACCAGTCAGGATAGGAGCCTCAGGGGCTTTTCTGATTGGTCAAAGATACCTGGAGCGGTCGAAAATTTTTGACAGCTCATAACAGAGACAAATGGAAACGCAGAGATCTCGCACTAGTGGTAGAGCAGCAGTGGTAGAGTTGGTGTGTCTTTTTGGGTTTACTTGCAGGTCGACTTCTCTCTGTTTCAGTCTGCATCTTTAATAGAAGAAAACACGCTTGATTCACGTAAGCAAGCTAAAGGCTACTATCTAAGCGAGCTAAGGCTGGCTAATGGCTATTAACAAAACAATCAACATTTATTCATTCAATCAATGTTTTATTTGGATAGCGCCAATTCATGTTTTCTCAAACCACTTTACAATAGAGCAGGCTGAAGAAAAACTCTTCATTTTATGGATACACATATATGCATAAACACATATATACATGTATTAAATACACATATACATATATACAAATATGTACATCCAACATCCAACATGTTTTCAATCATCGTTTTCAATCTTTTCTTGGGGTACCATCATTTTTGTCCAGGCCAGTTTCAATATTTTGTTTTTTAAAATGATTCTGTTGAACCACAATTCAAAACCAATGTCTGATTTTCATGAGTTGATTTTCAGTAAATTTTTATTTATCATTACTTTTGTCAGTTTCAAGTTATTTCAGTAACCATTTGTGTTTTTCTTTCTTTAATGGAAAGGTACCAACAATTTTCTCCACGTCTGTACACACACATATATAAATATATATATATATTTGTGTGTGTACAACACCAGTCAAAAGCAATGGCTTTCTTGCTGCAACTCGTCCTGTCAAACCTGCAGCTCGAAGTCTTCTCTTCACAGTTGAAACTGAGACTTGTTTACTACGACCACTATTAAGCTGTGCTTGAAGCTGTTGTCCTGTGAGCCGCCTGTCACTCAGACTGTTAACTCTCAGAAACTTGTCCTCTGGTTTAGTTGTGGCTTTGGGTCTGCCAGACCTCTTCCTGTCAGAGTTTCTCCCAGTTTCTGAGTGCCTTTGGATGGTGAAGAAAACTGTACTCACTGACACCTTGACTTTCTTTGCAATTTGTCTGTAAGAAAGACCTACATTTTTAAGTCTTATGATGGTCTGTCTCTCTTCTATTGTTATCTGCCTTTTTTGACATTTTTGTAGCAACATCCGACTTTCTGCAGTACAGTGCTGTTCAACTGATGCTCAAAAGGGTGTGGTACCACATGGTATGCTTTTATGCAGACAGAGGGGGCTGTAAGCAATCAAGACAAGTTGGAATACTTGTAGGAATTAGTCGAGCCAGGTTTCAAGGCTTGATCAACCTTTATTGTTGCAGATCAGCCTTAAATTCTTAACCCATTTCATGTTCCATAAAAGAAGCCTTTTTGTATAATTCTGAAATGTACAAAGTTTTTCAGTTTTGAGTAACCTAACCTTTTCTTTTATACTCTGGCAGTACAGCACTTACCTTTGTGACATTTAAAGCTGTTCATTGGACTTGCACGACTTGAGTTGCAATAAATAACTGGAAAAATAGGGGTGTTCTAAAACTTTTGACCTGTACTGTATATATATATCTATATATCTATATATCTATATATATATATATACATATATATATATATATATATATACATATATATATACATATATATATATATATATATATATATATATATATATATATATATATATATATATATATATATATATATATATATATATATATATATATGTGTGTATATATATATATATATATATATATATATATATATATATATATATATGTATATATATGCTTATAGTGCGGTACAACCCCTCTAGAACATTACGCTCCCAAAATGCTGGCCTGCTCGTGGTTCCATCAGTCTCTAGAAGTAGTCTGGGAGGTAGAGCCTTCAGTTATCAGGCTCCTCTTCTCTGGAACCATTTACCGACCACGGTTCAGGAGGCAGACACCCTCTCTACCTTTAAGGTTAGACTTAAAAGATTCCTCTTTGATAAAGCTTTCAGTTAGGGACCAGCTCATAGTCCATAGTTTAGACATATAGTTAAGATGCAATAGGCTTAGACTGCCGGGGGGATCTGGCACACTGGGCTCTATCCCTCTCTCTCTCACACTCTCTCTCCATATCTGCCTCTGCCCCTTTCTGTTTGCTCCTGTACTCGTCTCTGGCTCTGGTCTTTTAGGTGGTCTGGGATCCTTGGTGGAGACTGCCTGCTGCTGTGGAGTCACGAAGCCTCAATAACTACAATTACAGACATAACACATATTTGGCCATCTCATTCCAGTTCATAATCATTATAGCTGTTAATGTAGATATTAACATGATCTTTCTATCCATGGTTGATACATCTATAGTAACTATCTCTAGCTCCACATGGACATGAGGTCCCTCTTGAAAATGAGGTGTCACATCTCAAGAGGTCTACCATTAATACATTTCAGTCAGTCAACTCACGTTTAAATTTGTTTATTGTAGCTGCAAATACATGTTATAGGTTTGGCGCCCAGGCTCCGGTTTCATCACTCCCTGCAGAAAGGTTTACATGAAGGCATGGAGGAGTGATGAGCAAAACATACAGAACACCCTCCTGCAGGTGGATGCTGGGGTGGTGGTGGGGGTGAAAGAACACGCAGCAAGTCAGTGTAGGGCAGCAGAGTCGTTGCAGGGCAGAGGGAGAGATGGGAAAACTCCCAGTTTAAATATACCGCCAAATTGAGAGGGGAAGAGTGTGATTGGAGGATGGTTGAGAGGAGTGAGACATGTGACATATGCATAGCTGAGCAGCTCGAGTTGTCTGCCTGAACTAGCTCGCAGGCATCGCTCCATTTATACTTAACGGAGACAAATATGGTAGGGATGCACTTGTGGTCTGGGCACCCATGAGTTTGTCACTACCATAAATTCTTATTTTCAGTAAGACTTTTATTGATTATACTTCTATAAAATTATCACCACAACCACACACATGAGGACCCTCTGAAAATTGTAGCATCTCAAGAGGCTAACCTCTAATAAATTTGTTTCAGCAGAAACAAATTTGACGACGACAGGTCTATGATTGGTCCTTGATCTGTCACTAGCTTTAGTTCTTACTTTAGTCCACTTGTCTCCACTTACCTCCCTCCCTTTGCCCACACACCCAACACAGCATCGTGTGGATTTGCTGTTCATCATGAGACTGGGGTCCACATTCAAGATTTCCTGCTGCTTAACAGAAGGTTTTTTCTTGCCGCCATGATGGAGGGATTCATGATTGGCTATATGGATTCATGTTGGGTGTTGGATGTATATATTTGTATATATATGTATATGTGTATTTTTATATGTACATATGTATCTATGCATATATGTGTATCCATAATATGAAGAGCTTTGTGCTCTATTGTAAAGTGTCTTGAGATAACACTAGTTATGAATTGGCGCTATACAAATGAAGACTGATTGATTGATTGATTGATAATTGCCCCCCTTCTTTCATCTGGGATTAACTGTGATTAACCACTTTTGTTTTGTCAAGCTAAGTTCAGTTTCAGAAGCCACACACTGACTGAGATCTATCAGTGTGGAAAAGGTTACAAAGACATTTTAAGGCTTTAGGACTTTCCTTCGGTTGCGCGCGCATGCGCAGTACGGCTCATTGTTTCAGCGGCGAGCGGTGGCTACACAATAACTTTCTTCTTCCAGTTTTGTGCAAAATGGACGAATATCTATCGGATGAAGATGTTGTGGACGAGAACTTTGAATATGATGGGTGTCCTTACAGTTTCGAGCCAGAGTATACAGATGAGGAGCTCATCGAAAGGAGGACGCGGAGGCAAGAAACTTTTCAGTTCAGAGGTCAGCACAGTCACAAAAACATGGGTGGAGTGACACCGGACTGTCGTGGAGGGGTAGCGCGAGCGGACCATGATGAAATGTTGGTGAAACTAATGAGTTTTTGGACGGTTAATGCAGTTTTAGGAGCGGCGCTATACATGCCCCGTCTGCTACCATTTATACGGATGTCCGCCGCTCGATTTTGGATCTAAATATCTCCCAAAGCACTGTCTGGATCAGGAAAGCCTTCTGGGTGAGTATATTGTTCTACTTCATTCTATAAACTATGTGAAAGCTGTAGAAACCGAACTTACCCTTTAAGAGACGAGCGGCTGCAGTTTGCAGCAACTGGAGACATGTGAGGGAGACCTGACTGACTCCATAATAGACAACTGGATGTGACACACAGGTTCGGGGAAGGGGACGCTAGCAAAATAGTGTAAATGTAGCTTAGTATAGAGTTGTTGTGTTCAAATTGTGTGGTTTTTAAAATTGTTTGATGTTGATTGTTGCATTTATAATTTATTACTATTATTATTAATTCACTCATATACAGGACTTTTATTTTGTGGTAAGAGTATTTATATTGTATGTCAGATTATTTTTTGTATTTATTTGTAATTTGTTAAGCATGTAGATTAGGTGACATGTTATCTTATAAACTTAAGACAATGGTAAAGCAGTGCTAATCGATTTCTTTATAACACGTATGTAAATCACAGGCGGAAGGGGTTATTTGAAATCTCACCTAGGGTGCCAGGTTGGGTAGAGCCAGCTCTGATACCAACTGTCAGACTTGGTGTTGGTGTGATGGTCTAGCCCAAGTTGGTCTTGGGGGACTCGGCCACCAGGGCATCACATTAATCTCAAACGCACTTTGGATACGCAACAAAACAATGATCAGAAGCACAGCATCAAGTCCTCCTCTGAATGGCTCAGAAAATCAAAATGAAGGTTTTGGACTGACCGAGTCAAAGTTATCCTGATGAGATGCTGTAGCATGACCTTAAAGAGGTCGCTCATGCTCAAAAAGGCCTCGATGGGGCTAAATTAAAACTATTCTGCAAAGAGGAGTGGGCCTGAGCCCCCCCATGTAAAAAAAACTCAATAGCACCTAATGCACTCACTTCTCTTTATAAATAAAATATTCTTATAACATTTGCAGTTGTCTATTCTCAGGTGATCTCCACCTGATATTTGTTTCATGATCTGGAACAAAAAATCAACAATAGAAGAAATCTGTATCAGCCGTGGTCATTATCATCACTAACATGAGTGCAAACCACTGCATAACAAACCGTTTTAGTAAAATCAGTGAAATGTGAATAATAAAGCTTTTAATTCATAAAACGTATAATTATCTTGTTTTATAAAATGATTCTGTTGAACCACAATTCAAAAGTAATGTCTAAGTTTTATTAGTTACTTTTCAGTCAATTTTTATTTATTATTACTTCAGTCAGTTTCAAGTTATTTCAGTGACCATGTGGGTTTATCTTTCTTTAATGGAAAGGTACCAACAATTTTGTCCACGTGTGTATGTCTTGTAAAAAAACACACACTCTTATGTATTATATGGCGAATTCCTGACAGCATCAGAGGAATTAAACCAGGCCGGTCTGTGCTGTTACCTGTGCTGTTGCCATTCTACTCCTGTTGTTTTTTAACACATTCAGGCAGGCTGGCAGATTTTATTAAAGACCATTACAGCCAACATGAGCAGCTCCTATGACTGATCCTTAGAAGATGGCTTGAGTTCACCTGGGTCACAGCACTCTTGTTTTTCTTCAGCCCTGATCCACACTGTAGCAGTTACTGACTCTTGAAGCTGACACAGCTGATACAGTCCTGGGCTGATTTCCCTTCAGACCAGTTATTAAAATACAGAATCATGAAAACTAAAGTTCAGCAGTGTCCTGACTCACCGGAGTGTTGGTTTGTCTTGTTGCTCTTCTTCAGGCTGCTCAGTGGAGGTGCTCTGGACTTGTTGGTGTGAGGCTTCAGTGGTCTGAGTCTCTCTGCTGCTTCCCCTCCTTCTCAGACAGAGTCATGCTGCAGATCCCTCCCACAGACAGTCAGCAGCTACATTTATTTATCTTATTTATTATTGTTGATTTTATGATTTTTATATTGTTGATTTTGTTGTTATTGTTTTAATTTTGTACAGCGTCCTTGGGTGTCGTGAAAGGCGCTTTTAAATAAAATGTATTATTATTATTATTATTATTATTTATGTAACTTTATTTAAACGGGTCGTCCCATTGAGACAAACAGTCTCATTTAAGACAGAGCTGTACATGTGCAGTAAGAATAGGAGTGAGGGCAGATTGATTGAATCTGCTGTTGGTTTGTTTCTGCTCTCAGCTTTCCCTGAAGAGTCAGAGAGTGGCAGGGAGAGAGGGCATGAGAGGGCCCTTTGTGCTGTAGGGCTGCTCCATCAGGGCAGAATTTATCACAACAGTTAGTTTAAGTGATACTAAGATCATCATCATTACACATGATTACTATTAAACCTGCACACTCAGTTCTTTGACGTGTAACACTTTAAAAATTAATAATAAGCCAAAAGAATCACAACCATCAAGAGAACAAAACAAAACAACGAATTAAAATAAAAAAATGTGTTTTAATTTGTGGTCATTGTCTTCATTTTTACGGGGCAGTGCGGTGGTGCAGTGGGTAGTGCACAAGCCCCACTGCAAAAAGGTTGCTGGTTTAATCCCTGTGCTGGTCAGTGCCTTTGTGTGTGGAGTTTGCATGTTCTCCCCGCCTGTGCAAGCATGGGTTCACTCTTGACACGCTGGCTTCCTCCAAACATTTTCATTTGGCTGATTGGTGACTCCAAATTGCTCTTAGGTATGACTGTGAGCCTGCATAGTTATCTATCTCTCTATGTGGCCCTGTGATTGGCTGGTGACAGGTTCAGGGTGTGCCCTGCCTTCTGCCCAATGTCAGCTGGGATAGGCTCCAGCCCCCCGTGACCCCAAAAGGGAAAATCCATGTAGATTATTGGATGGATGGCTGTTGATTTTCTTTTGCATCAATGTGCAAAGTTAAATTCCTTGTATGTATAAATACACTTAGAAACTCATACCAGTTCTGATTCTAACTGTCCTGAACTAAGACCATTTTGAAGACAAAGGGGTCCAACGAAATACTTGTGAGATGTACCTAATAAAGTGGCCTGAGTGTGTATCTAAATAAAGAATCATTATCAGCCCTAGGACATTTATGAATGCTTAAAAACACTGAATTCCTTTTTCATGCTGCATAATTGATGATTAAAGGAAAGGCTGTTTGTAAAAACCTTTTTAAAGATGCTCTTCTCTTTGCCGTCAGCAGGGGGCGCTGTGACCAGTATTATAAAATGACCGTGTCATGTTGCGCTCATTAAGACGGAAACTCTGGACCCCGGTTTAGCCAAAATATAGGATTTTTATTCTGTATTCTGGCAGTTACAGCAGGCAAAAACATCCTATGTGAAGAGCTCCTCACGGAGACCTCTTCCTGACTTGCCTCTCCAGCTCTAAGCTCTGGAGAGGTCTCTCCCACCTGCAGCCATACCAGGCTCTTTATCATTTCCCCACAGGTGCTCTAATTACACCCACACTCACAGAAAAAAAAACTAATCAACCACTTCCCCCTTTAATATACCATAACTTAAAAAACTCTTGATAAGGATGTAATGATAGGAAAATGTTATCAACAGAATAAGAGTGAACATTATGTGTAAATTGATTGGCCAATCAAAGATCAAAATAAGCTACGGTAGTCCTTTTAATACTCAAAACTCATTCCCAAACTCATAAATCTACATGACACAAAGAATACACAAACTATACAAATTCCCACTCACTCAGCATGATATAAAGGGTGTGTGTATGTTTGTATTAGGGTGTGTCTGTGTGTGTGTGTGTGTGTGCGTGGGTGAGTGTACGTATGGATGTGTGGGTGTGTGAGAGTTACACAGACAGGGCGGCAGGCCCATGAAAACCTCCCTTCACAGCCCTGAAGAGAACTGCTGTCTGTTCCTGTAAACACTGAGGAGGTGAGAGCACACTGTGAGGGAGACGAGGGGAGCTCCCTGATATATGGACAAAATTACAGATGTAGAAGTTCTGTAGGACTAAATTAATGCAGTCCAAACACCACTGGGAGTAAATCTGTGTGATAATCACTGAAAACAAACTTAAAAACACATAAAAGCGAACAAAACTATTTTATAATGCAGAAGTGCTGAGAATGTCCAAATTATGCAGGACGATAAACAGCCAATCATTTTTATGTTGCACCTCCACACACTCCAACACGTTTAGACAAGTTTAAACAGCCCATAACTTAACCTGATAAGGGTCCAAGTTCAGTATTTATATCTTTAAAAAAAATAAGGTATAAAATTTTAAAAAAGGGCTAAGAATAAGATCAAAATAAACTGTGATCTAGTTAAGGCCACAGTAGTGCCATGAAAAAATCATAATCATTATCCATATTTCCCACCCCTAAACGGCCAACATGATGATAAACTGTACAGACTCATCTCTGCTGATATCGTCATCGCACCAATAAGTTTGAGTTTCCCTCGTGACCATGTCCACCTCTAACCCAAGCATCAGGAAATCATAACTCTGACAGTTTAGTTTCAGAAGCACACATTTATTTATTTTGTTAGTCACATACAGACATGTTTTCCTTTATATTGTTGAATTAACATCAGAGAGAACAAAAATGCTATAATGCTATAATTAGAGATGAAACATCTGATGAAATAAAACATCTTATGAAGTTCACACAAAAGCCTTTAAGCCACCAGAAGCAGAGAGCATTAGAGTAAATTTTATTAATAATCACCCTGTCCTAGACTGCTATTTAAAAATGAGAAAAATGTTCTGTTTATCATATTCATGAGAAAAAAAAAAAAACCTTTTTGTGATTGTCCATAAAAAGTGCTATTGTTATAAAGAACACAAACAGGAATTTAACAAAAGAAAAGGTAGCATACATACATTTTTGATTTTTCTAACAGGACTGAAGTTGCTGAAAATATTTAATTAACAGAGTAAACGTAGAAAATATTAGAACAGAACAGTGGTGTGCAAAAATACCAGTACATTTATTTTGAAGAGTTAAAGAGCTCTGATTTGATGAATATCAACCATCATTTATTTTGAAAGCATTTAAACAGCTTGTACAGATGATAACATGGTTTGAACTGAGGGATTTAGTTATTGGATTTCTGCGGATATCTGATATTCTAATAATTATACACTCTGATTTTTAAATGCAGGAATTAAGTGATAAAGAGGAACATTATGGTACATTCACACATTGACTCATTTATATGGGGATATGTACGGCAGGCATATTGGCTGTCAAAGTTGAGCAGTGATCACCTTTTTAAGGTATTATTTGCTGATTACTAGTGATGCATATTCTAAAATCAGTTTCTCTAGATATTTGCCTAAACGTTAAATTATTGGTATCAGCAGATTGGCCATATATTTCCCATATGTTGGCTGTAATATTGGCAGAATATACAAATGTACCATAATGTTTGACCTCATCATCACTGAATGTCCAATTTTATTAAACAAAACTATAGTTAAGGAAGAACTGTTGTTGTTTTTCTTGCGTCACACCTGTTTCTTACACAAATAGACCGTTGCCATGAAAGAAAGAGGTTCATTTTAGTTTAGGTGTTGTGGTCATGATGAGAAATATCAGTATCAATATCATCAAAAATGAGTTTGAAAATGTCAGCATATGGACATCAGGGAAAATTCAACATTGTGCTAAAATCCCTTTTTTGATTTCAATAACAATATCTGTTCACCTTATATTCAGACATCAAATAAAACATCTGGCTTGTAAAATTGATCTTTTTTCACTAAGTGCCACATTTGGAGAGTATTTGACTCAGTGGAAGAAGAAATTAGCTTTGGTATAATATTTTATGGCACTCAGTGCTGTGTCCACTTTTAGGACCTTTTCTGTGTTTTCTTTTTTGAAATATTGCGGCGTGCAGGAGGTCTCCTAGCAGCATGTGCAGCAGCATGTTCAGCAGCATGTGCAGCACATGCACACTCAACTTCCTGCCTGGCCAAGGCTTCCTGCTGCCACTGCAGAATCCCCATTTGCATTCTGAAGTAATTCTCACGCTGTAGCTGCATTTGTCTCATCTCCCTCTCTCTCTCCTCCATCTCCCTCCTTTTCTCCTTGTTCATCTTCTCCTCTCTCTCCTTCCACTCCTCCTTCTCTCTTGCCCTCTCTCTCTCTCTCTCCTCCCTCTCCCTCCTTCTCTCCTCATTTATTTTCTCCTCTCTCTTCTTCCACTCCTCCTGCTCCCTCTTCCTCTCCTCTTCTCTCTCCTTCCTCTCCCTCTCTCTCTCGGCCTGGAGCTGCTGTTTTATCTTATTCATCTCCTTCTCCTGCTGCTCCCTCACTTTCTTCTCCAGTTCTTCTCTTTCTTTGAGCATTTGTTCTTGTTTCTCCTTCAGGATGCGTTGTTTCTCCTCCTCTAAAGCCCTCTCAGCCTCCTGGAACATCTCGTTGGTGTAGTGGTTTCCTCCGTTCTTCTTGACTATATCTTTGATCTTCTGGAGCAGCTCGGTGACTTGAGAGTGATCTTTTCTCTCATTGTTGAAGACGTGGTACTGGCGGTTACATCGGGCCACAAGCTCCAGCAGGTCAGGGCTTTCAGCCAGGAACTCCTTGATGGTTGTATCTTTAATAAGATCCCCATGAGTGAAGAGGACCATGCTGTATTTGTCTGCTGCCTGTCCAAAGAGTTCTTGGATCCTTTGCACTGTCTTCTCTTCCTCTTCTGTGAACCTGCCCAGCCTGATGACCACCAGGAACACGTGGGGTCCAGGAGCAGAATACTTGATGCACTGGGAGAGATCTTTTGTTGTTTTCTCCTTGCCATATCTATTGTCAAACAGACCCGGGGTGTCGATGACAGAAACCTTCTGCCCATCTACTGTTCCTGTGCCCTTGACACAGTCCACAGTAATGGACTTTGCACTGAACTTTGATTCAAAACACTCCCGTCCCAGGATGGTGTTCCCGGTGGCACTCTTTCCAGTTCCGGTCTTCCCCACCATCACGATCCTCAGCTCCTCGTTGTTTATTATCTGTCCTGTGGAAGAGAACAGGGATTAAAGTTCTCCGTCTCTGTGATGGATATCTGTCTTTTCATGGTCAAATTCGTGATGAAAGAAAATCAAGCAGCTGCACATATGAATTTATCCTGCAGTACAAATGTAATGCTGTTCTGGTGTTTCCATGTGCGTGTTGTTTATTTGATCTTGTTACCTACAGGATGTCCCATTGATGTGTCCCACCAGCTCTGTGTACTGAAGCTTTTATTCTGCCTCCATGCTGGCTACAGCTGAGGCAGCAGTTTGGTTCTGACAGCTAACATGAACATGTATGATGCCTCATCACGTGTTTCTGTGCCTGACTGTGTTCATGCAGGAGAACGATGGCCCTTCAGGGTTTGCCATACAGTGCTGTGAAAAAGTATTTCCCCCCTTCCTGATTTCTTATTTTTTGCATATTTGTCACACTGAAATGTTTCAGATCATCACCCAAATTTACTATTAGACCAAGATAACCTAAGTAAATACAAAATGCAGTTTTTAATTGAGGATTTTGAATTCCCCCCTTGTTAAATCATGAGTTAGCTGTGATTAACCACATTTTGTTGAAAGCTAAATCCAATTTCACTGACCACACCCAGACCTGATTACTGCAGACCTGTTGAATTAAGAAATCACTTAAACAGAACCTGTCTGACAGTGAAGTAGGCTGCAAGATCTCAAAAAGAGACACATCATGCCACGATCCAAAGAAACTCAACAACAAATGAGAAACAAAGTGATTAAAATCTATCAGTCTATTACAAAGCCATTTCTAAGGCTTTAGGACTCCAGTGAACCACGGTCAGAGCCATTATCCACAAATGGAGAAAACTGGGAACAGTGGCAAACCTTCCCAGGAGTGGTCGGCCTACCAAAATTACACCAAGAGCACAACAAGGACTCATCCAGGAGGTCAAAAAGAACCAGAACAACATCTAAAGAACTGCAGGCCTCACCTGCCTCAGTTAAGGTCAGAGTTCAAGACTCAACAATAAGAAAGAGACTGAGCAAAAATGGCATCATGGGAGAGCTACAAGGCCAAAACCACTACTGACCAAAAAGAACACAAAGGCTCGTCTCACATTTGCCAAAAAACATCTTGATGATCCCCAAGACTTTTGGAAAAATATTCTGTGGACTGAATGACTGAAAAGTTGAACTTTTTTGAAGGTGTGCGTCCCGTTACATCTGGTGTAAAAACAACACAGCATTTGATAAAAAGAACATCACAGCAACAGTCAGACATGGTGGTGGTAGTGTGATGGTCTGGGGCTGCTTTGCTGCTTCAGGACCTGGACCACTTGCTGTGATTGATGGAACCATGAATTCTGCTGTCTACCAGAAAATCCTGAAGGAGAAAGTTCGGCCATCAGTTTGTGACCTCAAGCTCAAGCTCACTTGGGTTATGAAACAGGACAACGACCCGAAACACACTAGCAAGTCCACCTCTGAATGGCTTAAAAAAAATAAAATTAAGGTTTTGGAGTGGCCGAGTCAAAGTCCGGACTTAAATCCAATTGAGATCCTGTGGTGTGACCTTAAACAGACAGGTCATGCTCAAAAACCCTCCTATGTGTCTGAGTTAAAACAATTCTGCACAGAAGAGTGGGCCGAAATTCCTCCACAGCGATGAGAAAGACTCATCACCAGTTATCACAAACACTTGATTGCAGTTATTGCTGCCAAGGGTGGCACAACCAGTTATTAGGTTCAGGGGGCAATTACTTTTTTACATAGGGTCGTGTAGGTTTGGAGAGCTTTTTTCCCGTAATAAATAAAATCATCATTTAAAAACTGCATTGTGTATTTACTCAGGTTATCTTTGTCTAATGTTAAAATTTGTGAGATGATCTGAAACATTTAAGTGTGACAAATGTGCAAAAAAATTAGAAATCAGGAAGGAGGCAAATACTTTTTCATGGAACTGAGAAGAGAGTTGTAGAGTTCCACGTTTGGGAGAAACACTCAACAGGTGATTCTATAAAACAATAACTGCTTCATAGGAACACAAAAGATATCACAGGCAGATGCAGCCACTCCAAACTCCCCCACTCTCCCTGACAGGTCCGTGGCAGGTTGGTCATGGTGCCGGCCCTCCCAAACAGTTATAAATTATAAGCTTTAGGCTGTGTTTGTGTTAATTTGTGGTGTTTAGTTTCCTCTCTAAACACCACAAATTAACACAAAAAATGTTCTTCTTCTAACTCAGACAAGACAGAGATCATTGTGCTGGGCCCTCGACACCTTAGAGAAACCTTTTCCAATGATTTAACTGCCATAGATGGCATTAGCCTGACGCCAAAATTATCACCACAACCACACAGACATGAGGACCCTCCTGAAAACAAGTTGTAGCATCTCAAGAGGCTAACCTCTAATAAATTTGTTTGCAGCAGAAACATATTTGATGACGACAGGTCTATGATTGGTCCATTGATCTGTCACTAACTTTAGTTCTTACTTTAGTCCACTTGTCTCCACTTACCTCCCTCCCTTTGCCCACACACCCAACACAGCATCGTGTGGATTTGCTGTTCATCATGAGACTGGGGTCCACATTCAAGATTTCCTGCTGCTTAACAGAAGGTTTTTTCTTGCCGCCATGATGGAGGGATTCATGATTGGCTATATGGATTCATGTTGGGTGTTGGATGTATATTTGTATATATATGTATATATATATATATATATATATATATATATATATATATATATATATATATATATATATATATATATATATATATATATATATGTGTGTGTATTTTATATATGTATATATGTATCCATGCATATATGTGTATCCATAATATGAAGAGCTTTGTGCTCTATTGTAAAGTGTCTTGAGATAACACTTGTTATGAATTGGCACTATACAAATAAAGTTTGATTGATTGATTGATTGATTGACTCTCTGTTGATTTGGCAGCTACTCTAAAAACCACGCTAATGGTTACAATTCAGTGTCTGTAATCAAGCAGATCCATTTTGCCAAGCTCCAATCTACAACAACTGTGCTCGGCTCAAAGCTGGACGGCCCAGTCAGAGTTTTTAACAGCAGGAAGAGGTGAGAGAGATGAGCCAGACAACGGCAGGAAGTGACTGCACTTATAGAGATTAGCATAGATGCTAACAGCTTCAGCAGCAGTTTAATCAGATTTTGCTCACTTTTCTTTATCAAATGAGAAACAAATATCACTACGAACTTCTCTGTAATAATGTATTTTCACCCCAGTTCCAACATGTTTTGACCTGAGTTTGTTTTATGAAGTGGCTCAGGTTCTGTACATGGTAGCACCCGCCTACTACATTATCTGATTGGCCCATAATGAATGTTGATTGACAGAACGTTCATCCGATCGTCTGATATGCTTCTGAAAGGTTCTGCCCTCCCCAAACACTTTCTATGGGCCCTCTCCCAGATGGACTGGTGAAATATTCTGAATGATCCATCTGGTGTGTCAGGTTAGGGGGGGATTTCCAGTGGCTGATAATTGTCTGGTAACTGGTTGGAAGCTGTCAGGCAGCTGGCTGGGAGGGGAAAACTGAAGCGTCTGGATCTGTAGGAAAAGGCTGCTTTGTCAGCTCCATTAAGATATATAAAATTAGCTTAATGAGGCAGCTGTAATTTAAAGTGCTGTGTTTTATGACTGAATGGGTAAAATAATTTTGTAAAAATTCAAATCACTCTCAGAAAGCCTACTTTATTTTACTTTAATGAGGAGAAGATGAGAATGATTATTAAAAAGCATTATTTTGATAATAATAATTATTATTATTGTATATTGATTGCAAAGTGAAATTTTCTGGATGAGATTATTGTAGTGTTTGACATATCACTGATTAGTAACAACATTATTTTGTATGAATTTATAGATTTTCTACAACGTCAGATTAAAAAACTCCCTAATTTCTGAAAGGGGACGTTTTTGTCCTCTTTTAAAATGCCCTAAAATATCATGTGTTTAAGTTTTTTTCTGACTCTTCATAATAAATCTCTTCATCTGTCTGTGTGTATGTGTGTTTGTGCGTGAGTGTGTCTGTGTTAATCTCCCATAGCTTGTTGCTACTACCCTGTCCTGTCAGAAATCGTACCCCCTCCAATCTCACCCACATTCCCCTGCTTCCTCGGCTACCCCGTCCTGCTTTGAACAGTAAACCTGCAAACTTTGGACTTTTAAATATCAGATAAATCAACAACAAATCATTTTTGTCATAATTTTATGTCATAATTTTATGTCACAAAACAACCTGGACTTTATTTTAACAGAAACTTGCCCACTGATTTTACTCACATCCATCACGGCTGTCAGGTCAGGTTGGGGTGGGGCTGTCATATACAAGAAGGTTTTTAAATGCACCCTTAGCACTTTTAGTTCTTTTGAGCACCTTGCTGTTATTACTAAATTGAAAGAACCTGTTTTATTTTAAAGGAACTCTCCAACATTTTTGTTGTTTTCATGTCTTGCCTCACTCCCCAGTCCATGACAAGCAGGTAAACACCATTCCTTTGACTGTGTGTCCAGTAATGAGTAAAAGATGAACAAAGATCCCCAACTGCTAGTTAGCTTAGCTCAAATGCCAGAAGTATATGGGTAGTGCTTTAGCCTGTTTCTGTCTATAGACATCAGATAAACTCTTGATGGTCCTGTTCGCTTGCTGTATTTTTTATTGACTACATATGCATGTTTTCAAGTGCGTTAACTATAAAGTTTATCCGGAACTAGAAAGATTGCATTTCCTTGCAGCAAATGCGTTGAAAATGCTGAGTCTGAATGCTGGGAAATGGGAAATGAAAGAGCTAAAAGCAGTGCTAACAAAGCTGAAAATGTGAAAATGTGACATAAAACGAGTTAGAAGCAGTAAAGCAAAGCTAAAACTGTGTGAAATGTGTAATAAAAACTGGTTTACAGCTGTGAAAGAAAGCTTAAAATGATTACATTTGAAATACCTTTTCGGAGAGCTGCATACATTTTTGTTGTCCCTGAAGAAGTTGTAATCTATGATTAAAGAGTAAATTTCTAAGGCCTATAATGCCAAGACTGTAATGACTAGCATAAGTGTTTCAATATGTTATTAAATGTGCATTGTAAAGAAAGGAAAACGAAAGTTGTATGGAAGTGAAAGGTTGAATAAGTGAAAAGCTGCAATGTCCAGACTGAGGAAACCAGCCATATGCTGTCTGTACTGAGCACACAGCCGAGACGTCCAAATGTCTTCTGAACCCGGTACCAGGTTCAATTCCCAATGTTACCACTGAACTAAAAGGCAGTGACGTGCCCATGCATCGGGACCAGGGTAACTTAATATAACTCAGATATGGTAGAGAGCACAGAATGTGAGCTGGGTCTTTAGGTTGATGAAGCTGTCGCTGTGCCCAAAACCGTGATAGCTTTGAAAAAAAGGATTGAACTGTCGTTGGAAGAGAGACTAATGCTCAGCAGCAGGCAGCTGTGGTAATCAAACGCCCTTCATTGAAGGCACAGAGGCAAATTGTGATTTTCTTCATCGAGGATCAAACACACGATCCCCGGATCAAAAAAGCAATATTTTAGCCACTATACCACAAGACACACACATTAAACAGACAATAGGTGGAGAGGTTTTTTTTTATGTCACTGTTAAGCATGTTCAGAGCGGGGAAGTCAAGCTGGGTACTTCTGGGTGGAAAGAACTGTCGCTGTGCCAAAACCATGATAGCTTTCAAAAAAAGGACTGCGAAACACGAAATGGCTTCCCCATCATGGCGGATGAGGGGTAGTTGCCTTTACTTTGACTCCCTAACTCGTTTCTTCATTATTACCATTCTGAGCCCCACTCATCTCCTCTCTCTAATTATACAACTTTCCTCTTGAACTGTTTATTTAAAAAAGCCCAGGAAATGGCGCATAAAAGCAGTCAGTCGGCTAAAAGGGAAACTACACCGCTGATAGAGACAGACCCTAATGAGATTAGCATGGCAGCGAATGAATGAGGACATCTTACCTACACTCCCGAGTTGGATCGCGCCTATCATACTCTAGCTCCAAGGCCCAAACCCGGGGATAGGCCGAGACCTGTCATTATTCAGTTTCAAAACTACCAAATGAAAGAAAAAGTCCCTCGGGAAGCAAGGAAAAGGAGAGCCGATCTTCAGTACCAAGGGAAACCTGTGGCCCTTTTTGAGGACTTCACATTGGAGGTGATGGAGCAGAGCACTGCTTACCGCGAGGTGATGGCCCTACTCTACAAGCGGGGATTGAGGCCTACTCTCCGCTACCCAGCTAGACTGATAATTACGACTGAAGATGGGGATAAAAGATGGCTGTCGTTGGTTAAAGAGGCCAAAGAGTACCTTGCAGCTAATATCACTTAGTAGAGACTACAGCGATCAAGGTAACATTTACACAGTCAGTCGATTAGATAGCTGTGAAGCTAACTGCTCTGTGCACTTTGGTTCACAATGGCACTTTTTTTGGATATTGTTTAAGTGAGGAGCTCTTAACTTCTTAAAAATTTGCCGATCTGTATTTGTTTGGAATTTTCTACTTGGACTTCTCTACTTTTTATCTTCTCTAATGTGGACACTACTTGCTCTTGTGATATTAAGCCAATAATGGTACGTGGACTGAGTATCTCCTCCATCTTAATTGCACATTAATGGCAATTCGCTGGACCCTTTTTTTTTATTGCCACCATGATTCTTCATTTAATTGCCTTTCTATATCCTCTTTTTATTCTATTTATTTATGAGAGGTTTGTGCTTAGTCCAGTTTCTTCTCATCTTGGTAATTAACTTTGTAGGCTCAATCATTCATAGCTGTTTTTTGTAATCTGCATTCCCTACACAGAGCAGATCCATTTCGTTCCTACTACTTCCTTGCTGTCTAAGTTCACCTAGTATTTTTGAGAACCAAATGTAGCTCTCATTAACAGTCACTGTGTTGATACAGAGGTCATAATGACATTCTTCATTCATTCTTTTCACATGCCCCATTGTACAATGTACATACACGCGCATTGACTTCTTTTTGCTTGACAATAGAATACGTAATAATATTCTCTCTTGCAAGTACCATAGTATAGTTATTTTGGACCATGCTCTGACTTCTGTGAAAAATAACTTCCCATGTGGCAATGCACCTATTTTATATTGGAGATTTAACTCGCACTTATTATAAGAACCCACATTTAAAGACTTTATTTTCTCACAAATAAAACTTTTGAGATCAATGATACACCAGAGGTGAGAAGCAATACACTCTGGGAGTCCTTTACAGCTTATTTGCTTGGGACAAATAGGGCTCTAATTTCTGGACGCAAACTCAGGGTGGCGCAGCCTGGCGCACCCCCCCTGCAGTGGTAATTTCATCCGGCGCACCGCCCGTGCGCAGCCAATTTGGCAATTTGGTAGACGGCTGCGCCGAGATGGGTGTGAAGGCGCACCAAGGGGGAGGTGTCCACAGATTCAGCTTGGTGCAGTGACAATTTCGGGCCAAAAAAATGCGCGGAAGTGCGCTGAAAAGCCCGCCAGCTCCAACCTGGTCTATTCTCGGCGCAGACGAGGCGCACCCAAAGGCAGTGGTAATTTGGCTGACAGGCGCACAGTGCGCACACGTCACCAGAACCTCACAGGCAGGTATCCAGAGTGTCAGGCACATTTCAATGCAATAAACAATCACAGCAACCACTATTTAATGTAACCGTCTGAACCAGCACATACGTTTGTATCTATATTAATTGTTCCGTCACATCTGATGTCAGATCAGAGACGTTTGTCATAACTAATGAGTTCACATCTCTCAGCCAACCACAAACAGCCACATCATCCGATATGGAGTATCCGGCTTCTCTCATCTCATGAAATTAAATAGAAAAGAAAAAAGAGAGAGACGCTCACTGAATAAATAACTCGGCGTCTTAATGATTTACCTGTGATTGCCCATATTTCTCTGTTTTAATCTTTATTCTTAACTTGATCTAAAAAGATGGAGTAGCCTACATTACTGCAAGGAGGATGAGGAGGAGATATATTTTCACCTCAGGCGCTGCTTTTTGGCGATGACAGACCAGGAATGCGGGTGGATCACAAGCATTATAAATGGATTAGCCTGCTGCTGTGTTTAGGTGAAATTATCACTTAATTTTGTACTCCTATTTATGACACAGGAACAGATTACATCTGTCCTGTGAGGTGGTCCACACGGTGACGCGCGTCGTGTCCTCCGATGCGCGGCCCGGTGGCCCCTGCGCTCTCCCAGTTGCTGTAAAAGTGACAGCAGCTCTGACCTTCTTCACCACTGCGGTGAAATTGTCACTGCGCCTCGCCCGCGGCGCATTTTAAGGTGAGGAGAGGCGTTCATCTGATTGGTGAAGATCACACTCAGCTGTGATAAACCCACTCAAGTCTTCTCTCCTCCCTCTCTGCTACGCGAGGGCAGGTGCGCCCCGCCTGCACCTGGTCTACGAAATTAGAGCCCATAATTTCATTCATCTCTAACTTTAAGAGACTGGAACATGCTAAACTCAGAGAAATTTCAAGTGCGATTCTTGGCGTGGATACTCAATATGCCTCCAACCCCTCTAACATTTTGTTTAAGAAACAGGCACATCTTTAATCTCAATATGATACTCTGGTGACAGGGAAAGTGGAAAGAAAGCTACTATATACAAAACAGCGTTTTTTCGAACAGGGAGATATGGCAGGCAAGCTTTTGGCATACCAAGCCCAAGCAATAGGTGCTTCTAGGCATATTTCGGGGATAAAGCTACCTTCAGGGGATACCACTACAGACTCCTCTGAGATCAGTAATGTGTTTTCTAACTATTATTCTGAGTTATATATGTCAGAGGCTACATCAAATGACTGGTTCAGCCCTAATCCTCTGGATTTGTTAGAAGACCCGCAAGTAGATGAAGTAGTGTCCGCTGGATTGGGTGCATCAATGACGGTTTCCGAAATTCAGGAAGCAATAAAATCTTTGCAGAGTAATAAATTGCCAGAGCCAGATGGCTACACCTGAGAATTTTGAAAACCTATTCTTCATTTCTCTCCCCAGTCTTAGTCAGAGTATTTAATGATGCTTTTAATAATGGACAGCTACCCCTAACCTTAACAGAAGCCTCAGTTACCTTACTACTTAAAAAGGATAAAGATCCACTATTATGCAGCAGTTATCGACCCATTTCTTTATTGAATGTTGACTTCAAAATTCTTGCAAAGGTTCTAGCAGGGCACCTCCAGAGGGTTATTCCAGGATTGGTTCACTCAGACCAGACTGGCTTTATCTCTGGTAGGCAATCTTTTTCAAATACCAGGAGGCTGCTTAATATTCTCTTCTCTCCCTTGTAGCGATTATTTTTCTGGATATTAATTAACATTAATTAAAGAAATTAATATTCATTTAATATCCCATTTGCTCTCGTTAATTAAAGGGGCACCATCCTTTTTATACAAAAAAGACAAAATTTAATTCAATAATTGATTTATTAATTATTTTAAATTTAAAATCAGATAAATCAATTAAATCAGAATTGATCAGTTTCATCAGTCTCAAGTCTAAAGACAGAATTCTCATACAGTGATGTCAATCTTCCAAATAGAATACCAACAGACAGAACTTTAAATTTAAGGGTGATTTATTAAAAGCATATAATGACTATATAAGACAAAATAAAATAAAATAAAACACTTAAGAAGGAAGAAATGTCAGAGTCACACTAATCAATGATGCTGTGAATAAGGAAAGAAGTTATGAACCCTCAAGAAACATTTGAGTATATTGAGTAGTTATAGAGGATTAATTTAACGAATTAATCTACTTTAGAAAGGCCAAATCAAGGGTAACTAATGGGGAATTAAACCAAGACACTCAAGCCCATCTGTAGGAGTTCAGAACCGCAGTCTTACTATGGCTTTGCTTCTGGTGTCGGATCTCAAACTGGTCCGGGAGTTACTGGAGAGCCTTGTAGGACTGTTCTGGTTTGGAGTCGTCCCAAAGGGAGGCTGAGAAGTCCACACTTAATCCAGCACAAAGGGATCCAGAGAGGGGATTTTGCCGACATGAGCTGGTCCCGTAGCTTTCACGGGAGAGAGGTGCCATCTTAGATTGGACTAGCAGGTTCTGTTAAAGGTGAAGCTGGAGCTGGAGGTTTGAGGTCTCAATTAGATGAAAATAAGGATTCGTAACTAATTTCAAAAATTAATTATTCGTTGGCCCAACGAAAATTATTACGAAATTAATAACAAGCTTATCAAGAACACCGGCAGGCGTGTTACGCTACTCAGACAAAACTTAGAAAAAGATATAGGAGAGGATATTGGAGAACTAGGAGAAGATATTGGAGAGCTACTGGAGAGCCGCGTTGACAAGAAGAAAAACGGATCAGACCGTTGAAGAAGACGCAAAAAACAAAGTGTAGGGATGAAAAGTGAAAGAAGAAGAGAGAGAGAGGAATGTGTCTCTCTGGTTTTGACTTCTAAGGAGGGTCTCACAGGAGGAGGGCCTTAGATGAGTAACAAAGACTTTATCAACTTACATTTGGCCAAAATACTAAGTTGTACTTTGATAACCACCCAATATAAACACTCCAACTGAGTAGAAAATCTTATGATAAATTGTCTGATACCAACAGTGTTGGGACTAACACGTTATTGCATTATTAGTTAACTGCCAAAAAAGTAACTTTGGCAGTAACTAATAATCAAACGCATTATTTTTAAAATTCAATAACTCAGTTATAGTTACTAAACGATCCGTTTATTAGTTTATTTTACGTTATTTTACTATCTGGGCTGAGCCACTGTGTTTACTTCCTGTGTCAGGGGGGCTTGGGGGAAGTGCAAGAGTCAGGAGGCGAGTGCGCTGCGCTGTGGGGGCGTGTTTGTTTATTACAGCAAGAACATCATGGTGGAACCCAGGGCCAGTTTCTTCTCGTGGAAGTACGCTCACTACTTCTCCTTCATTGAGCAGAAGGAGAAAAATGTTTATGTTAAATGCAACTTATGTCTCGGAACTAAGAGCCTCTCTGCGGCCGCAAACAGCAACTCTAATCTGTTAAAGCATCTAGGCACGCAGCATGCGGTGACGAAACTTGTTGCTAAAGCTAGCGGGTCAGGTACCGGCACAGATACCGACACAGATGTCACCTCACCCCGTGCACCTAAGCAACAGCGCCTGAGTTCTTTTCTACGAGGGAGTGCTACTGCCAGCCAGGCTAAAGTTAATCAAGTCATCGCAGGCTACGTTGTGGAAGACATGCAGCCTATTTCTACAGTGGAGTCGCCCGCTTTCAGGCGGATAATTGATTTGATACCTGGCGCCACCGGCAAATGGGACGGAAAACCTTTTCGAATTACCTGGAGAGTGAATATACAAAAATGGAAAGCGAGCTAAAGAAAACTTTTGAGGGCTTAAGCTACATCTCGACCACCGCAGACATCTGGACCGGCCACAACAGGAGCTTCATGGGAGTAACAGCTCACTGGATAAACCCCGCTACTTTACAGCGCCAGAAAGCTGCGTTGGCCTGTAAAAGGCTAAAGGGTAGGCACACGTACGATATAATCGCAAGTGAGATTGATCAGATTCACTCTTTGTATAGAGTGTCTGCAAAAGTTACCACCACAGTAACAGATAACGGCTCCAACTTTGTGAAAGCCTTTCGCGTGTATCAACCCGAGCAGCTAAATGACTCTGATGATGATGATCATGATCATGATGACGAAGAAATTATCTTCACAGATGTTGCAGAGATTCTGGACAACCCCATAGAGACAGAGGAAGGCATTGTTTTACCTCCGCACGAGCGTTGTGCATCCCACACGTTAAACTTAATCTCATGCAATGACATAGACAAGTGGCTCCTTGCAAATCCTGGGACTAAGGCAGTGTACAGATCCTCTACAGCTAAATGTATGGCAATGTGGAATAAGACAAGCAGGTCCACAGTGGCTTCAGAGGTAGTGGATGATGTGCTTTCCAAAAAGCTCATTGTCCCCTGCTCTACTAGGTGGAACTCATTTTATGATGCTGTGTCCAGAATTGTCGAAATCCCTGCAACTGAGTTGAGTGCCATCACTCATAGTTTACAGCTAAAATGTCTTAGCGACAAGGAGCTTCATTTTCTGAAGGAATATTGTGCCACAATGAAGCCACTCACTGTTGTTCTGGACATCCTGCAAGGAGAGGAGAGCTATGGCTCCACGTGTCTCTAGTAAGTTACAACCAGGCCTTAGAAAGAGGAGAAAGGAATGAAGGCATTCTTGTCCTTTGGAGGAGATTTTGATCTTGCTACACCCTCTACTGACTCCCTGAGATAGTCTTGTCTTTAGACGCTGAAAAAGCGTTTGATCGTGTAGAATGGAAATATTTACTTTATGTTCTCAACAAATTTGGCCTTAGCCCTGATTTTATAGCTTGAATTAAATTGCTTTATACTTCTCTGGTAGCCTCAGTCACTGTCAATGGCACTAAATCAAGAACATTCTCCTTGCACAGAGGTACCCGACGGGGTTGCCCCCTGTGTCCCCTATTATTCGCTCTAGCGATTGAGCCCTGGCCTTATGGCTTCGAAGTGAAAGTAGATTTGAAGGTATTGTACGTCACGGGACCACCCATAAACTTTCATTGTATGCTGATGACCACTTGTTGTATGTTTCCGACCCAGCCACTAGTCTTCCCCCAATATTGGATATACTAGAGAAGTTTGGAGAGTACTCTGGTTATAAACTTAACCTTGGAAAAAACGACTATCTTCCTATCAATTATGCAGCTGACTGCCTTCTTCTGAACCTGTTTCCCTTCAGGAAAGCTACCCCTGGTTTTAAATATCTTGGAATTCATATGACAAAGTCATTTTTAGAACTATACGTAAAAAACTTTAACCCACTATTGCAGCAATCTAAATCAGATTTTGTTAGGTGGTCCTCCTTCCCTGAGTGGACATTTCAATCTTATAAAGATGAAAACTTTACCCCGGTTTCTTTATCTTTTCCAGCATATCCCTATTTTTATTCAGAAATCCTTTTTCAGTAAACTGGCTCAACTGATTAATCTCCTTTCTGTGGGGCAATAAATGCGCCCAGATTAACCATTTGGTCCTTCAACTTCCAAAAAATAAAGGTGGGTTAGCACTTCCTAACTTTCGCAACTATTACTAGGCATGTAACATTAATAAACTGCTCTTCTGAGACCCCTTGCAGAAGGTCGGATGATCGTCCTCAGTGGGTTGATCTTGAGGTCTCCTCCTTGCAATGTTCACTCTGGTCACTAGTTTGTTCTCCCTTACCTGTCTCTGCAAAACAGTTTACCTCAGTTGTAACAAATACGCTAAGGATATGGATTCAATTTAGAAAGGCTTTTGGTATACATACTGCCTCCAGCCTCACCCTAATACTTAATAACTATCTGTTCACTCCCTCCCTCTCAGACCCTGCTTTTCTACTTTGGTCAGATAGTGGACTGAAGGTTGTAAATAATCTTTTCTCTGGGGATTTTTTTACTCCTTCACTGACCTGGCCATAAAATGTAATCTCCCTAACTCACACTTGCTTTGCTTTTTCCAGATTAGGCATTTTGTTAAATCCTACTTCCCCCACTTCCCTAATTGCCCTCCTGAGTCAATTATGGATCAATTTTTAAAACTGAAATTAACCCAAAAAAGACTTATTACAATCATTTATAATTTAGTTTTTAATTTATCTTCTCACTGTCTGAACCACTTCCGTACAGCCTGGGAACAGGACCTTGGGACACCGATGTCTTATAAGCAATGGGAGCAGATATTAAGCTCTGTGCACACATCTTCAGTGTGTCCTAGGCATGGTCTTCTACAATGTAAAATTTTACATAGGGCTCATCTTACCAAAGCTAAATTGGCTAACATCCTGACAGAACAGATGCATGTAATAGGTGTAAACAGTCACCTGCTGATTATTTCCATATGTTTGTTTCCTGCGCGAGACTGGCTGAGTTTTGGACAGAAGTTTTTGATACATTAAGTAAAGTCTCAGGATTTGTCATTGACCCAGAGCCCCTCGTCGCCCTCTTCGGGATCAACCCTACTCATAGTGTGCCCAAGCGCACATGACAAGTTGTGGCTTTTTCTACCTTTATTTAACCTTGTTGGCCCGAAGGCTCATCCTGTTGAAGTGGACCCACTCACAACCCCAACCCACAACAAACAGATCCAGGAGATGTTGCGATGTATTTCACTGGAAAAGATTAGGTTTTCCTTGAAAGGTTATACCATTGAATTTCACAAGACCTGGCAACCCTTCTTGGAATTCATAGACTCTTTGACTATTACTGCTGAGGCTGATAACTAATTGCGCCCCCAACCCCACCCCCCTTTTTTTTTCAATGTTACTTATATATCCTTGCAATTATATAATTGTATGCTACAGACTACCTCTATACAACTAATACTCTCTTTAATATTCTCTCTTTTAATATTTGTCCACCTTACTTCTACTTTTTCCCACTTTTTGGACCTGCACATTTTGTCAACTTTTTTTCTGTTTGTTAGTTATGTTTGGGTGGGGGTTTTTTTATTTGAATGTAAGGGGTGGGGTAATGTGGAGCACATAAATGCCACTGTACTGCACAACAATGTTGGTAGCTCATGTTTAACTTTGTGCCAAAAATAATATAAAGATGTTGGAAAAAAAAAAAGAGGATTGCACCGTGAGCATCACAAGAAACAGCTGAAACGATTGATGTAAGTTTCATGTCTGTACTGTAGAAAATGTTGACACAAGAGGAGTTTAAAAACAGGCTTCAAAGTCAAGCTCTCAGCCTACGTTTCCCACAATCCTTTGCGTATTTCTCTGTCATGACGCTGTACACTGAGGACGAGGGAGAGGAGCTGCTCTGCCTGCTGACTTTGTAAAGCACAAACATGAAGAGACGGAGGTGGTGTCACAGTTAATGCAGGTCATGTGAAAATACATGCCACAAAGTGTTTTGTGTGACCCCCATTGGGCAGACTAGAGTCCGCACTGCTCTGTTCGAGTATGTTTGGCCAATGTGTGGCATGAGAGCGTGTGAAGCCAATGAAATGCATGAGTGTCACGGCCACAGCGTGAGAGCTGGCAGCCCTGAATTTGTAAAATGACAAAGACTGTAATGAGTAGCAGAAGTGTTTGTGTATGCTAGGAAATATGCACGATAGAAAGAAACAGTCCTAACTGGGAAGCAAACCCCAGTCTCCGGGTGGAGAGCCAGAGATGCTCACCACTTAGTCCACAAGCCCTGACATACCTGACTGAACAGGAGCAGACTATTTAATGAAGCTGTCTGCCTTCACAGAGTGGGGACGTTAAGCTGGATACTTCCGGGTAAACAAGCTGTCACTATGCAAAACCATGATAGCTATCTGAAAGAGGATAGCACCGTGAGCATCACAAGAACCAACTGAAAAAAACTGATGGAAGTTTCATGTCTGAAGAAAATGTTGACATGAGAGGAGTTTAAAAACAAAGTGAAGCGATCAGCTCTCTGGCTCCGAAGCTTACTGAGACAAAACGATGTGAATGTAGAGTTTGAAGCGAATTTCAGCTGAAAGAGGAGAAGTGTACCTTTATTTTGACGTATAAATCATGTCTGTTGAATAAAGTCTGAGAATGTTTTAGCAGAAAGATTCGGCAGATTTCTTGTCTGTCAGCAGAAGCAGCTCTGCTCTGTGTGGTCACGTGACACGCTCTTAGAACGGAGACTTCGTCAAAAGTTAGTGTTGCTTAAACAGTGATATCTCAAAAACTGTAAAAGATACCAAAAACCTGAACACATGCAAAAATAGTTGAGAAGTCAGTGAATCTGTAAAAGCAAGAATAAAGTCTGTAGGCAGAAGTATGCCGAATCTGTGGAGCGTGAAAGTTGAAGCAGTTTTCAGCAGAACTGCAAAAATCTCCCATTCATTTCAATGTAAAAAATTTGCAGAAAATAATTTTTACTGAAAAAATTATAAAAATTAACCATGTGAAAAATACAAGCACACCTCTCATGAACATGCTGCATTGCTCAATTTTTTTCTGTGAAAATCTGTCCAAATTTGAAAGCTGTGAAAAGTGCCAAAAATTTCAGGGTAGAATAAGAAGAAGAACCAGAAAAATTGCATTTCCTTGCAGCAAATGTGTTGAAATGCTGAGTCTGAATGCTAAAACTGTGAAATGAAATAGTTAAAAGCAGTGCTAACGAAGCTGAAAATGTGAAATGTGACATAAAAGAAGTTAGAAGCAATAAAGCAAAGCTAAAAGTGTGTGAAATGTGTAATAAAAACTGTTTACCGCTGTGAAAGAAAGCTTAAAATGAAAACATGTGAGCTGCCATTGCAGAAAGCTGCATAAATTTTTGTCGACCTGAAGAAGTTGTAATCTATGATTAAAAGAGTAAAATTTCGAAGGCCTATAATGCCAAGATTGTAATCAGTAGTATAAGTGTTTCAATATGTTATTAAATGTGCGTTGTAAAGAAAGGAAAAATGAAAGTTGTATGGAAGTAAAAGGTTGAATGAGTGAAAAGCTGCAATGTCCAGACTGAGGAAAGCAGCCATATGCTGTCTGTTAGCTGAGCACTTCAGGAGAAGTAAAATGTCTTCTGAACCCGGAACAGGTTCAAAAACCAATGTTACCACTGAACTAAAAAGGAGTGACGTGCCCATGCATCAGGATCAGGGTACTTAATATAACTCAGATATGTGTAGAGAGCACAGATTGTGGAGATGGGCTCTTTAGGGTGGGATGATGAAGCTGTGACTGTGCCTCAAAACCGTCGATAGATTTGAAAAAAGGGTTGGAACTGTCGTTGGAGAGAGACTAATGCTCAGCGCAGGCAGCTGTGGTATCAAACGCCTTCATTGAAGGCACAGAGGGCAAATTGTGATTTTCTTCTTGAGGATCAAAATCAAAACGATCGGATCAAAAAAAGCCAATATTTTAGCCATATTAAACAAGACAAACACATAAACAGACATTAGGTGGAGAGGTTTTTTTTATTGTCACTGTTAAGCATGTTCAGAGCGGGGAAGTCAAGCTGGGTATTCTGGGTGACATAAAAAAACCTCTCCCACCTATTGTCTGTTTATGTGTGTGTGTCTTGTGGTATAGTGGCTAAAATATTGCTTTTTTGATCGGGGATCGTGTGTGTTTGATCCTACGATGAAGAAAATCACAATTTTGCCTCTGTGCCTTCAATGAAGGCGTTTGATTAACACAGCTGCACTGCTGCTGAGCATTAGTCTCTCTTCCAAAACGACAGTTCAACCCTTTTTTTCAAAGCTATCACGGTTTTGGCACAGCGACAGCTTCATCACCCTAAAGGACAGCTCCACATCTGTGCTCTCTACACTTATCTGAGTTATATTTAAGTAACCTGGTCCCGATGCATGGGCAGTCACTGCCTTTTTAGTTCAGTGGTACAAACATTGGGAATTGAACTGGTCCGGGTTCAGAAGACATTTAGGACGTTGTCTCGGCTGTTGAATCAGTACAGGACAGGGCATATGGCTGGTTCCTCAGTCTGGACATTGCAGCTTTTCACTTATTCAACCTTTCACTTCCATACAACTTTCGTTTTTCCTTTCTTTACAACGCACATTTAATAACATATTGAAACACTTATGCTAGTGATTACAATCTTGGCATTATAGGCCTTAGAAATTTTACTCTTTTAATCATAGATTACAACTTCTTCAGGGACAACAAAAATGTATGCAGCTCTCCGAAAAGGCATTTCAATGTTTTCATTTTAAGCTTTCTTTCACAGCTGTAAACAGTTTTTATTACACATTTCACACAGTTTTAGCTTTGCTTTATTGCTTCTAACTTCTTTTATGTCACATTTTCACATTTTCAGCTTCGTTAGCACTGCTTTTAACTATTTCATTTCACAGTTTTAGCATTCAGACTCAGCATTTCAACACATTTGCTGCAAGGAAATGCAATTTTTCTGGTTCTTCTTCTTATTCTACCCTGAAATTTTTGGCACTTTTCACAGCTTTCAAATTTGGACAGATTTTCACAGAAAAAAATTGAGCAATGCAGCATGTTCATGAGAGGTGTGCTTGTATTTTTCACATGGTTAATTTTATAATTTTTTCAGTAAAATTATTTTCTGCAAATTTTTTACATTGAAATGAATGGGAGATTTTTGCAGTTCTGCTGAAAACTGCTTCAACTTTCACGCTCCACAGATTCGGCATACTTCTGCCTACAGACTTTATTCTTGCTTTTACAGATTCACTGACTTCTCAACTATTTTTGCATGTGTTCAGGTTTTTGGTATCTTTTACAGTTTTGAGATATCACTGTTTAAGCAACACTAACTTTTGACGAAGTCTCCGTTCTAAGAGCGTGTCACGTGACCACACAGAGCAGAGCTGCTTCTGCTGACAGACAAGAAATCTGCCGAATCTTTCTGCTAAAACATTCTCAGACTTTATTCAACAGACATGATTTATACGTCAAAATAAAGGTACACTTCTCCTCTTTCAGCTGAAATTCGCTTCAAACTCTACATTCACATCGTTTTGTCTCAGTAAGCTTCGGAGCCAGAGAGCTGATCGCTTCACTTTGTTTTTAAACTCCTCTCATGTCAACATTTTCTTCAGACATGAAACTTCCATCAGTTTTTTTCAGTTGGTTCTTGTGATGCTCACGGTGCTATCCTCTTTCAGATAGCTATCATGGTTTTGGCATAGTGACAGCTTGTTTACCCGGAAGTATCCAGCTTAACGTCCCCACTCTGTGAAGGCAGACAGCTTCATTAAATAGTCTGCTCCTGTTCAGTCAGGTATGTCAGGGCTTGTGGACTAAGTGGTGAGCATCTCTGGCTCTCCACCGGAGACTGGGGTTTGCTTCCCAGTTAGGACTGTTTCTTTCTATCGTGCATATTTCCTAGCATACACAAACACTTCTGCTACTCATTACAGTCTTTGTCATTTTACAAATTCAGGGCTGCCAGCTCTCACGCTGTGGCCGTGACACTCATGCATTTCATTGGCTTCACACGCTCTCATGCCACACATTGGCCAAACATACTCGAACAGAGCAGTGCGGACTCTAGTCTGCCCAATGGGGGTCACACAAAACACTTTGTGGCATGTATTTTCACATGACCTGCATTAACTGTGACACCACCTCCGTCTCTTCATGTTTGTGCTTTGCAAAGTCAGCAGGCAGAGCAGCTCCTCTCCCTCGTCCTCAGTGTACAGCGTCATGACAGAGAAATACGCAAAGGATTGTGGGAAACGTAGGCTGAGAGCTTGACTTTGAAGCCTGTTTTTAAACTCTCTTGTGTCAACATTTTCTACAGTACAGACATGAAACTTACATCAATTGTTTCAGCTGTTTCTTGTGATGCTCACGGTGCAATCCTCTTTTTTTTTTTTCCAACATCTTTATATTATTTTTGGCACAAAGTTAAACATGAGCTACCAACATTGTTGTGCAGTACAGTGGCATTTATGTGCTCCACATTACCCCACCCTTACATTCAAATAAAAAAACCCCCACCCAAACATAACTAACAAACAGAAAAGTTAGACAGAAGTGCACCAAAATCCAAAAAGTGGGAAAAAGTAGAAGTAAGGTGGACAAATATTAAAAGAGAGAATATTAAAGAGAGTATTAGTTGTATAGAGGTAGTCTGTAGCATACAATTATATAATTGCAAGGATATATAAGTAACATTGAAAAAAAAAGGGGGGGTGGGGTTGGGGGCGCAATTAGTTATCAGCCTCAGCAGTAATAGTCAAAGAGTCTATGAATTCCAAGAAGGGTTGCCAGGTCTTGTGAAATTCAATGGTATAACCTTTCAAGGAAAACCTAATCTTTTCCAGTGAAATACATCGCAACATCTCCTGGATCTGTTTGTTGTGGGTTGGGGGTTGTGAGTGGGTCCACTTCAACAGGATGAGCCTTCGGGCCAACAAGGTTAAATAAAGGTAGAAAAAGCCACAACTTGTCATGTGCGCTTGGGCACACTATGAGTAGGGTTGATCCCGAAGAGGGCGACGAGGGGCTCTGGGTCAATGACAAATCCTGAGACTTTACTTAATGTATCAAAAACTTCTGTCCAAAACTCAGCCAGTCTCGCGCAGGAAACAAACATATGGAAATAATCAGCAGGTGACTGTTTACACCTATTACATGCATCTGTTCTGTCAGGATGTTAGCCAATTTAGCTTTGGTAAGATGAGCCCTATGTAAAATTTTACATTGTAGAAGACCATGCCTAGGACACACTGAAGATGTGTGCACAGAGCTTAATATCTGCTCCCATTGCTTATAAGACATCGGTGTCCCAAGGTCCTGTTCCCAGGCTGTACGGAAGTGGTTCAGACAGTGAGAAGATAAATTAAAAACTAAATTATAAATGATTGTAATAAGTCTTTTTTGGGTTAATTTCAGTTTTAAAAATTGATCCATAATTGACTCAGGAGGGCAATTAGGGAAGTGGGGGAAGTAGGATTTAACAAAATGCCTAATCTGGAAAAAGCAAAGCAAGTGTGAGTTAGGGAGATTACATTTTATGGCCAGGTCAGTGAAGGAGTAAAAAAATCCCCAGAGAAAAGATTATTTACAACCTTCAGTCCACTATCTGACCAAAGTAGAAAAGCAGGGTCTGAGAGGGAGGGAGTGAACAGATAGTTATTAAGTATTAGGGTGAGGCTGGAGGCAGTATGTATACCAAAAGCCTTTCTAAATTGAATCCATATCCTTAGCGTATTTGTTACAACTGAGGTAAACTGTTTTGCAGAGACAGGTAAGGGAGAACAAACTAGTGACCAGAGTGAACATTGCAAGGAGGAGACCTCAAGATCAACCCACTGAGGACGATCATCCGACCTTCTGCAAGGGGTCTCAGAAGAGCAGTTTATTAATGTTACATGCCTAGTAATAGTTGCGAAAGTTAGGAAGTGCTAACCCACCTTTATTTTTTGGAAGTTGAAGGACCAAATGGTTAATCTGGGCGCATTTATTGCCCCACAGAAAGGAGATTAATCAGTTGAGCCAGTTTACTGAAAAAGGATTTCTGAATAAAAATAGGGATATGCTGGAAAAGATAAAGAAACCGGGGTAAAGTTTTCATCTTTATAAGATTGAAATGTCCACTCAGGGAAGGAGGACCACCTAACAAAATCTGATTTAGATTGCTGCAATAGTGGGTTAAAGTTTTTTACGTATAGTTCTAAAAATGACTTTGTCATATGAATTCCAAGATATTTAAAACCAGGGGTAGCTTTCCTGAAGGGAAACAGGTTCAGAAGAAGGCAGTCAGCTGCATAATTGATAGGAAGATAGTCGTTTTTTCCAAGGTTAAGTTTATAACCAGAGTACTCTCCAAACTTCTCTAGTATATCCAATATTGGGGGAAGACTAGTGGCTGGGTCGGAAACATACAACAAGTGGTCATCAGCATACAATGAAAGTTTATGGGTGGTCCCGTGACGTACAATACCTTCAAATCTACTTTCACTTCGAAGCCATAAGGCCAGGGCTCAATCGCTAGAGCGAATAATAGGGGACACAGGGGGCAACCCCGTCGGGTACCTCTGTGCAAGGAGAATGTTCTTGATTTAGTGCCATTGACAGTGACTGAGGCTACCAGAGAAGTATAAAGCAATTTAATTCAAGCTATAAAATCAGGGCTAAGGCCAAATTTGTTGAGAACATAAAGTAAATATTTCCATTCTACACGATCAAACGCTTTTTCAGCGTCTAAAGACAAGACTATCTCAGGGGAGTCAGTAGAGGGTGTAGCAAGATCAAAATCTCCTCCAAAGGACAAGAATGCCTTCATTCCTTTCTCCTCTTTCTAAGGCCTGGTTGTAACTTACTAGAGACACGTGGAGCCATAGCTCTCCTCTCCTTGCAGGATGTCCAGAACAACAGTGAGTGGCTTCATTGTGGCACAATATTCCTTCAGAAAATGAAGCTCCTTGTCGCTAAGACATTTTAGCTGTAAACTATGAGTGATGGCACTCAACTCAGTTGCAGGGATTTCGACAATTCTGGACACAGCATCATAAAATGAGTTCCACCTAGTAGAGCAGGGGACAATGAGCTTTTTGGAAAGCACATCATCCACTACCTCTGAAGCCACTGTGGACCTGCTTGTCTTATTCCACATTGCCATACATTTAGCTGTAGAGGATCTGTACACTGCCTTAGTCCCAGGATTTGCAAGGAGCCACTTGTCTATGTCATTGCATGAGATTAAGTTTAACGTGTGGGATGCACAACGCTCGTGCGGAGGTAAAACAATGCCTTCCTCTGTCTCTATGGGGTTGTCCAGAATCTCTGCAACATCTGTGAAGATAATTTCTTCGTCATCATGATCATGATCATCATCATCAGAGTCATTTAGCTGCTCGGGTTGATACACGCGAAAGGCTTTCACAAAGTTGGAGCCGTTATCTGTTACTGTGGTGGTAACTTTTGCAGACACTCTATACAAAGAGTGAATCTGATCAATCTCACTTGCGATTATATCGTACGTGTGCCTACCCTTTAGCCTTTTACAGGCCAACGCAGCTTTCTGGCGCTGTAAAGTAGCGGGGTTTATCCAGTGAGCTGTTACTCCCATGAAGCTCCTGTTGTGGCCGGTCCAGATGTCTGCGGTGGTCGAGATGTAGCTTAAGCCCTCAAAAGTTTTCTTTAGCTCGCTTTCCATTTTTGTATATTCACTCTCCAGGTAATTCGAAAAGGTTTTCCGTCCCATTTGCCGGGTGGCGCCAGGTATCAAATCAATTATCCGCCTGAAAGCGGGCGACTCCACTGTAGAAATAGGCTGCATGTCTTCCACAACGTAGCCTGCGATGACTTGATTAACTTTAGCCTGGCTGGCAGTAGCACTCCCTCGTAGAAAAGAACTCAGGCGCTGTTGCTTAGGTGCACGGGGTGAGGTGACATCTGTGTCGGTATCTGTGCCGGTACCTGACCCGCTAGCTTTAGCAACAAGTTTCGTCACCGCATGCTGCGTGCCTAGATGCTTTAACAGATTAGAGTTGCTGTTTGCGGCCGCAGAGAGGCTCTTAGTTCCGAGACATAAGTTGCATTTAACATAAACATTTTTCTCCTTCTGCTCAATGAAGGAGAAGTAGTGAGCGTACTTCCACGAGAAGAAACTGGCCCTGGGTTCCACCATGATGTTCTTGCTGTAATAAACAAACACGCCCCCACAGCGCAGCGCACTCGCCTCCTGACTCTTGCACTTCCCCCAAGCCCCCCTGACACAGGAAGTAAACACAGTGGCTCAGCCCAGATAGTAAAATAACGTAAAATAAACTAATAAACGGATCGTTTAGTAACTATAACTGAGTTATTGAATTTTAAAAATAATGCGTTTGATTATTAGTTACTGCCAAAGTTACTTTTTTGGCAGTTAACTAATAATGCAATAACGTGTTAGTCCCAACACTGTTGGTATCAGACAATTTATCATAAGATTTTCTACTCAGTTGGAGTGTTTATATTGGGTGGTTATCAAAGTACAACTTAGTATTTTGGCCAAATGTAAGTTGATAAAGTCTTTGTTACTCATCTAAGGCCCTCCTCCTGTGAGACCCTCCTTAGAAGTCAAAACCAGAGAGACACATTCCTCTCTCTCTCTTCTTCTTTCACTTTTCATCCCTACACTTTGTTTTTTGCGTCTTCTTCAACGGTCTGATCCGTTTTTCTTCTTGTCAACGCGGCTCTCCAGTAGCTCTCCAATATCTTCTCCTAGTTCTCCAATATCCTCTCCTATATCTTTTTCTAAGTTTTGTCTGAGTAGCGTAACACGCCTGCCGGTGTTCTTGATAAGCTTGTTATTAATTTCGTAATAATTTTCGTTGGGCCAACGAATAATTAATTTTTGAAATTAGTTACGAATCCTTATTTTCATCTAATTGAGACCTCAAACCTCCAGCTCCAGCTTCACCTTTAACAGAACCTGCTAGTCCAATCTAAGATGGCACCTCTCTCCCGTGAAAGCTACGGGACCAGCTCATGTCGGCAAATCCCCTCTCTGGATCCCTTTGTGCTGGATTAAGTGTGGACTTCTCAGCCTCCCTTTGGGACGACTCCAAACCAGAACAGTCCTACAAGGCTCTCCAGTAACTCCCGGACCAGTTTGAGATCCGACACCAGAAGCAAAGCCACAGTAAGACTGCGGTTCTGAACTCCTACAGATGGGCTTGAGTGTCTTGGTTTAATTCCCCATTAGTTACCCTTGATTTGGCCTTTCTAAAGTAGATTAATTCGTTAAATTAATCCTCCATAACCACTCAATATACTCAAATGTTTCTTGAGGGTTCATAACTTCTTTCCTTATTCACAGCATCATTGATTAGTGTGACTCTGACATTTCTTCCTTCTTAAGTGTTTTATTTTATTTTATTTTGTCTTATATAGTCATTATATGCTTTTAATAAATCACCCTTAAATTTAAAGTTCTGTCTGTTGGTATTCTATTTGGAAGATTGACATCACTGTATGAGAATTCTGTCTTTAGACTTGAGACTGATGAAACTGATCAATTCTGATTTAATTGATTTATCTGATTTTAAATTTAAAATAATTAATAAATCAATTATTGAATTAAATTTTGTCTTTTTTGTATAAAAAGGATGGTGCCCCTTTAATTAACGAGAGCAAATGGGATATTAAATGAATATTAATTTCTTTAATTAATGTTAATTAATATCCAGAAAAATAATCGCTACAAGGGAGAGAAGAGAATATTAAGCAGCCTCCTGGTATTTGAAAAAGATTGCCTACCAGAGATAAAGCCAGTCTGGTCTGAGTGAACCAATCCTGGAATAACCCTCTGGAGGTGCCCTGCTAGAACCTTTGCAAGAATTTTGAAGTCAACATTCAATAAAGAAATGGGTCGATAACTGCTGCATAATAGTGGATCTTTATCCTTTTTAAGTAGTAAGGTAACTGAGGCTTCTGTTAAGGTTAGGGGTAGCTGTCCATTATTAAAAGCATCATTAAATACTCTGACTAAGACTGGGGAGAGAAATGAAGAATAGGTTTTCAAAATTCTCAGGTGTAGCCATCTGGCTCTGGCAATTTATTACTCTGCAAAGATTTTATTGCTTCCTGAATTTCGGAAACCGTCATTGATGCACCCAATCCAGCGGACACTACTTCATCTACTTGCGGGTCTTCTAACAAATCCAGAGGATTAGGGCTGAACCAGTCATTTGATGTAGCCTCTGACATATATAACTCAGAATAATAGTTAGAAAACACATTACTGATCTCAGAGGAGTCTGTAGTGGTATCCCCTGAAGGTAGCTTTATCCCCGAAATATGCCTAGAAGCACCTATTGCTTGGGCTTGGTATGCCAAAAGCTTGCCTGCCATATCTCCCTGTTCGAAAAAACGCTGTTTTGTATATAGTAGCTTTCTTTCCACTTTCCCTGTCACCAGAGTATCATATTGAGATTAAAGATGTGCCTGTTTCTTAAACAAAATGTTAGAGGGGTTGGAGGCATATTGAGTATCCACGCCAAGAATCGCACTTGAAATTTCTCTGAGTTTAGCATGTTCCAGTCTCTTAAAGTTAGAGATGAATGAAATTATGGGCTCTAATTTCGTAGACCAGGTGCAGGCGGGGCGCACCTGCCCTCGCGTAGCAGAGAGGGAGGAGAGAAGACTTGAGTGGGTTTATCACAGCTGAGTGTGATCTTCACCAATCAGATGAACGCCTCTCCTCACCTTAAAATGCGCCGCGGGCGAGGCGCAGTGACAATTTCACCGCAGTGGTGAAGAAGGTCAGAGCTGCTGTCACTTTTACAGCAACTGGGAGAGCGCAGGGGCCACCGGGCCGCGCATCGGAGGACACGACGCGTGTCACCGTGTGGACCACCTCACAGGACAGATGTAATCTGTTCCTGTGTCATAAATAGGAGTACAAAATTAAGTGATAATTTCACCTAAACACAGCAGCAGGCTAATCCATTTATAATGCTTGTGATCCACCCGCATTCCTGGTCTGTCATCGCCAAAAAGCAGCGCCTGAGGTGAAAATATATCTCCTCCTCATCCTCCTTGCAGTAATGTAGGCTACTCCATCTTTTTAGATCAAGTTAAGAATAAAGATTAAAACAGAGAAATATGGGCAATCACAGGTAAATCATTAAGACGCCGAGTTATTTATTCAGTGAGCGTCTCTCTCTTTTTTCTTTTCTATTTAATTTCATGAGATGAGAGAAGCCGGATACTCCATATCGGATGATGTGGCTGTTTGTGGTTGGCTGAGAGATGTGAACTCATTAGTTATGACAAACGTCTCTGATCTGACATCAGATGTGACGGAACAATTAATATAGATACAAACGTATGTGCTGGTTCAGACGGTTACATTAAATAGTGGTTGCTGTGATTGTTTATTGCATTGAAATGTGCCTGACACTCTGGATACCTGCCTGTGAGGTTCTGGTGACGTGTGCGCACTGTGCGCCTGTCAGCCAAATTACCACTGCCTTGGGTGCGCCTCGTCTGCGCCGAGAATAGACCAGGTTGGAGCTGGCGGGCTTTCAGCGCACCTTCCGCGCATTTTTTTGGCCCGAAATTGTCACTGCACCAAGCTGAATCTGTGGACACCTCCCCCTGGTGCGCCTTCACACCCATCTCGGCGCAGCCGGTCTACCAAATTGCCAAATTGGCTGCGCACGGCGGTGCGCCGGATGAAATTACCACTGCAGGGGGGGTGCGCCAGGCTGCGCCACCCTGAGTTGCGCCAGGAAATTAGAGCCCTATTTGTCCAAGCAAATAAGCTGTAAAGGACTCCCAGAGTGTATTGCTTCTCACCTCTGGTGTATCATTGATCTCAAAAGTTTTATTTGTGAGAAAATAAAGTCTTTAAATGTGGGTTCTTATAATAAGTGCGAGTTAAATCTCCAAAATAAAATAGGTGCTTTGCCACATGGGAAGTTAATTTTCACAGAAGTCAGAGCATGGTCCAAAATAACTATACTATGGTACTTGCAAGAGAGAATATTATTACGTATTCTATTGTCAAGCAAAAAGAAGTCAATGCGCGTGTATGTACATTGTACAATGGGCATGTGAAAAGAATGAATGAAGAATGTCATTATGACCTCTGTATCAACACAGTGACTGTTAATGAGAGCTACATGTGGTTCTCAAAAAATACTAGGTGAACTTAGACAGCAAGGAAGTAGTAGGAACGAAATGGATCTGCTCTGTGTAGGGAATGCAGATTACAAAAAACAGCTATGAATGAGTGAGCCTACAAAGTTAATTACCAAGATGAGAAGAAACTGGACTAAGCACAAACCTCTCATAAATAAATAAATAAAAAGAGGATATAGAAAGGCAATTATATGAAGAATCATTGTGGCAATAAAAAAAAAGGGTCCAGCGAATTGCCATTAATGTGCAATTAAGATGGAGGAGATACTCAGTCCACGTACCATTATTGGCTAATAGCACAAGAGCAAGTAGTGTCCACATTAGAGAAGATAAAAAGTAGAAGTCCAAGTAGAAAATTCCAAACAATACAGATCGGCAAATTTTTAAGAAGTTAAGAGCTCCTCACTTAAACAATATCCAAAAAAAGTGCCATTGTGAACCAAAGTGCACAGAGCAGTTAGCTTCACAGCTATCTAATCGACTGACTGTGTAAATGTTACCTTGATCGCTGTAGTCTCTACTAAGTGATATTAGCTGCAAGGTACTCTTTGGCCTCTTTAACCAACGACAGCCATCTTTTATCCCCATCTTCAGTCGTAATTATCAGTCTAGCTGGGTAGCGGAGAGTAGGCCTCAATCCCCGCTTGTAGAGTAGGGCCATCACCTCGCGGTAAGCAGTGCTCTGCTCCATCACCTCCAATGTGAAGTCCTCAAAAAGGGCCACAGGTTTCCCTTGGTACTGAAGATCGGCTCTCCTTTTCCTTGCTTCCCGAGGGACTTTTTCTTTCATTTGGTAGTTTTGAAACTGAATAATGACAGGTCTCGGCCTATCCCCGGGTTTGGGCCTTGGAGCTAGAGTATGATAGGCGCGATCCAACTCGGGAGGTGTAGGTAAGATGTCCTCATTCATTCGCGGCCATGCTAATCTCATTAGGGTCTGTCTCTATCAGCGGTGTAGTTTCCCTTTTAGCCGACTGACTGCTTTTATGCGCCATTTCCTGGGCTTTTTTAAATAAACAGTTCAAGAGGAAAGTTGTATAATTAGAGAGAGGAGATGAGTGGGGCTCAGAATGGTAATAATGAAGAAACGAGTTAGGGAGTCAAAGTAAAGGCAACTACCCCTCATCCGCCATGATGGGAAGCCATTTCGTGTTTCGCAGTCCTTTTTTTTGAAAGCTATCATGGTTTTGGCACAGCGACAGTTCTTTCACCCAGAAGTACCCAGCTTGACTTCCCCGCTCTGAACATGCTTAACAGTGACATAAAAAAAACCTCTCCACCTATTGTCTGTTTATGTGTGTGTCTTGTGGTATAGTGGCTAAAATATTGCTTTTTTGATCCGGGGATCGTGTGTTTGATCCTCGATGAAGAAAATCACAATTTTGCCTCTGTGCCTTCAATGAAGGCGTTTGATTACCACAGCTGCCTGCTGCTGAGCATTAGTCTCTCTTCCAACGACAGTTCAATCCTTTTTTTCAAAGCTATCACGGTTTTGGCACAGCGACAGCTTCATCAACCTAAAGACCCAGCTCCACATCTGTGCTCTCTACACATATCTGAGTTATATTAAGTACCCTGGTCCCGATGCATGGGCACGTCACTGCCTTTTTAGTTCAGTGGTAACATTGGGAATTGAACCTGGTCCGGGTTCAGAAGACATTTGGACGTCTCGGCTGTGTGCTCAGTACAGACAGCATATGGCTGGTTTCCTCAGTCTGGACATTGCAGCTTTTCACTTATTCAACCTTTCACTTCCATACAACTTTCGTTTTTCCTTTCTTTACAATGCACATTTAATAACATATTGAAACACTTATGCTAGTCATTACAGTCTTGGCATTATAGGCCTTAGAAATTTTACTCTTTTAATCATAGATTACAACTTCTTCAGGGACAACAAAAATGTATGCAGCTCTCCGAAAAGGTATTTCAAATGTAATCATTTTAAGCTTTCTTTCACAGCTGTAAACAGTTTTTATTACACATTTCACACAGTTTTAGCTTTGCTTTACTGCTTCTAACTCGTTTTATGTCACATTTTCACATTTTCAGCTTTGTTAGCACTGCTTTTAGCTCTTTCATTTCCCATTTCCAGCATTCAGACTCAGCATTTCAACGCATTTGCTGCAAGGAAATGCAATCTTTCTAGTTCCGGATAAACTTTATAGTTAACGCACTTGAAAACATGCATATGTAGTCAATAAAAAATACAGCAAGCGAACAGGACCATCAAGAGTTTATCTGATGTCTATAGACAGAAACAGGCTAAAGCACTACCCATATACTTCTGGCATTTGAGCTAAGCTAACTAGCAGTTGGGGATCTTTGTTCATCTTTTACTCATTACTGGACACACAGTCAAAGGAATGGTGTTTACCTGCTTGTCATGGACTGGGGAGTGAGGCAAGACATGAAAACAACAAAAATGTTGGAGAGTTCCTTTAAAATAAAACAGGTTCTTTCAATTTAGTAATAACAGCAAGGTGCTCAAAAGAACTAAAAGTGCTAAGGGTGCATTTAAAAACCTTCTTGTATATGACAGCCCCACCCCAACCTGACCTGACAGCCGTGATGGATGTGAGTAAAATCAGTGGGCAAGTTTCTGTTAAAATAAAGTCCAGGTTGTTTTGTGACATAAAATTATGACATAAAATTATGACAAAAATGATTTGTTGTTGATTTATCTGATATTTAAAAGTCCAAAGTTTGCAGGTTTACTGTTCAAAGCAGGACGGGGTAGCCGAGGAAGCAGGGGAATGTGGGTGAGATTGGAGGGGGTACGATTTCTGACAGGACAGGGTAGTAGCAACAAGCTATGGGAGATTAACACAGACACACTCACGCACAAACACACATACACACAGACAGATGAAGAGATTTATTATGAAGAGTCAGAAAAAAACTTAAACACATGATATTTTAGGGCATTTTAAAAGAGGACAAAAACGTCCCCTTTCAGAAATTAGGGAGTTTTTTAATCTGACGTTGTAGAAAATCTATAAATTCATACAAAATAATGTTGTTACTAATCAGTGATATGTCAAACACTACAATAATCTCATCCAGAAAATTTCACTTTGCAATCAATATACAATAATAATAATTATTATTATCAAAATAATGCTTTTTAATAATCATTCTCATCTTCTCCTCATTAAAGTAAAATAAAGTAGGCTTTCTGAGAGTGATTTGAATTTTTACAAAATTATTTTACCCATTCAGTCATAAAACACAGCACTTTAAATTACAGCTGCCTCATTAAGCTAATTTTATATATCTTAATGGAGCTGACAAAGCAGCCTTTTCCTACAGATCCAGACGCTTCAGTTTTCCCCTCCCAGCCAGCTGCCTGACAGCTTCCAACCAGTTACCAGACAATTATCAGCCACTGGAAATCCCCCCCTAACCTGACACACCAGATGGATCATTCAGAATATTTCACCAGTCCATCTGGGAGAGGGCCCATAGAAAGTGTTTGGGGAGGGCAGAACCTTTCAGAAGCATATCAGACGATCGGATGAACGTTCTGTCAATCAACATTCATTATGGGCCAATCAGATAATGTAGTAGGCGGGTGCTACCATGTACAGAACCTGAGCCACTTCATAAAACAAACTCAGGTCAAAACATGTTGGAACTGGGGTGAAAATACATTATTACAGAGAAGTTCGTAGTGATATTTGTTTCTCATTTGATAAAGAAAAGTGAGCAAAATCTGATTAAACTGCTGCTGAAGCTGTTAGCATCTATGCTAATCTCTATAAGTGCAGTCACTTCCTGCCGTTGTCTGGCTCATCTCTCTCACCTCTTCCTGCTGTTAAAAACTCTGACTGGGCCGTCCAGCTTTGAGCCGAGCACAGTTGTTGTAGATTGGAGCTTGGCAAAATGGATCTGCTTGATTACAGACACTGAATTGTAACCATTAGCGTGGTTTTTAGAGTAGCTGCCAAATCAACAGAGAGTCAATCAATCAATCAATCAATCAAACTTTATTTGTATAGTGCCAATTCATAACAAGTGTTATCTCAAGACACTTTACAATAGAGCACAAAGCTCTTCATATTATGGATACACATATATGCATGGATACATATATACATATATAAAATACACACATATATATATATATATATATATATATATATATATATATATATATATATATATACATATATATACAAATATACATCCAACACCCAACATGAATCCATATAGCCAATCATGAATCCCTCCATCATGGCGGCAAGAAAAAACCTTCTGTTAAGCAGCAGGAAATCTTGAATGTGGACCCCAGTCTCATGATGAACAGCAAATCCACACGATGCTGTGTTGGGTGTGTGGGCAAAGGGAGGGAGGTAAGTGGAGACAAGTGGACTAAAGTAAGAACTAAAGTTAGTGACAGATCAATGGACCAATCATAGACCTGTCGTCATCAAATATGTTTCTGCTGCAAACAAATTTATTAGAGGTTAGCCTCTTGAGATGCTACAACTTGTTTTCAGGAGGGTCCTCATGTCTGTGTGGTTGTGGTGATAATTTTGGCGTCAGGCTAATGCCATCTATGGCAGTTAAATCATTGGAAAAGGTTTCTCTAAGGTGTCGAGGGCCCAGCACAATGATCTCTGTCTTGTCTGAGTTAGAAGAAGAACATTTTTTGTGTTAATTTGTGGTGTTTAGAGAGGAAACTAAACACCACAAATTAACACAAACACAGCCTAAAGCTTATAATTTATAACTGTTTGGGAGGGCCGGCACCATGACCAACCTGCCACGGACCTGTCAGGGAGAGTGGGGGAGTTTGGAGTGGCTGCATCTGCCTGTGATATCTTTTGTGTTCCTATGAAGCAGTTATTGTTTTATAGAATCACCTGTTGAGTGTTTCTCCCAAACGTGGAACTCTACAACTCTCTTCTCAGTTCCATGAAAAAGTATTTGCCTCCTTCCTGATTTCTAATTTTTTTGCACATTTGTCACACTTAAATGTTTCAGATCATCTCACAAATTTTAACATTAGACAAAGATAACCTGAGTAAATACACAATGCAGTTTTTAAATGATGATTTTATTTATTACGGGAAAAAAGCTCTCCAAACCTACACGACCCTATGTAAAAAAGTAATTGCCCCCTGAACCTAATAACTGGTTGTGCCACCCTTGGCAGCAATAACTGCAATCAAGTGTTTGTGATAACTGGTGATGAGTCTTTCTCATCGCTGTGGAGGAATTTCGGCCCACTCTTCTGTGCAGAATTGTTTTAACTCAGACACATAGGAGGGTTTTTGAGCATGACCTGTCTGTTTAAGGTCACACCACAGGATCTCAATTGGATTTAAGTCCGGACTTTGACTCGGCCACTCCAAAACCTTAATTTTATTTTTTTTAAGCCATTCAGAGGTGGACTTGCTAGTGTGTTTCGGGTCGTTGTCCTGTTTCATAACCCAAGTGAGCTTGAGCTTGAGGTCACAAACTGATGGCCGAACTTTCTCCTTCAGGATTTTCTGGTAGACAGCAGAATTCATGGTTCCATCAATCACAGCAAGTGGTCCAGGTCCTGAAGCAGCAAAGCAGCCCCAGACCATCACACTACCACCACCATGTCTGACTGTTGCTGTGATGTTCTTTTTATCAAATGCTGTGTTGTTTTTACACCAGATGTAACGGGACGCACACCTTCAAAAAAGTTCAACTTTTCAGTCATTCAGTCCACAGAATATTTTTCCAAAAGTCTTGGGGATCATCAAGATGTTTTTTGGCAAATGTGAGACGAGCCTTTGTGTTCTTTTTGGTCAGTAGTGGTTTTGGCCTTGTAGCTCTCCCATGATGCCATTTTTGCTCAGTCTCTTTCTTATTGTTGAGTCTTGAACTCTGACCTTAACTGAGGCAGGTGAGGCCTGCAGTTCTTTAGATGTTGTTCTGGTTCTTTTTGACCTCCTGGATGAGTCCTTGTTGTGCTCTTGGTGTAATTTTGGTAGGCCGACCACTCCTGGGAAGGTTTGCCACTGTTCCCAGTTTTCTCCATTTGTGGATAATGGCTCTGACCGTGGTTCACTGGAGTCCTAAAGCCTTAGAAATGGCTTTGTAATAGACTGATAGATTTTAATCACTTTGTTTCTCATTTGTTGTTGAGTTTCTTTGGATCGTGGCATGATGTGTCTCTTTTTGAGATCTTGCAGCCTACTTCACTGTCAGACAGGTTCTGTTTAAGTGATTTCTTAATTCAACAGGTCTGCAGTAATCAGGTCTGGGTGTGGTCAGTGAAATTGGATTTAGCTTTCAACAAAATGTGGTTAATCACAGCTAACTCATGATTTAACAAGGGGGGAATTCAAAATCCTCAATTAAAAACTGCATTTTGTATTTACTTAGGTTATCTTGGTCTAATAGTAAATTTGGGTGATGATCTGAAACATTTCAGTGTGACAAATATGCAAAAAATAAGAAATCAGGAAGGGGGGAAATACTTTTTCACAGCACTGTATGGCAAACCCTGAAGGGCCATCGTTCTCCTGCATGAACACAGTCAGGCACAGAAACACGTGATGAGGCATCATACATGTTCATGTTAGCTGTCAGAACCAAACTGCTGCCTCAGCTGTAGCCAGCATGGAGGCAGAATAAAAGCTTCAGTACACAGAGCTGGTGGGACACATCAATGGGACATCCTGTAGGTAACAAGATCAAATAAACAACACGCACATGGAAACACCAGAACAGCATTACATTTGTACTGCAGGATAAATTCATATGTGCAGCTGCTTGATTTTCTTTCATCACGAATTTGACCATGAAAAGACAGATATCCATCACAGAGACGGAGAACTTTAATCCCTGTTCTCTTCCACAGGACAGATAATAAACAACGAGGAGCTGAGGATCGTGATGGTGGGGAAGACCGGAACTGGAAAGAGTGCCACCGGGAACACCATCCTGGGACGGGAGTGTTTTGAGTCAAAGTTCAGTGCAAAGTCCATTACTGTGGACTGTGTCAAGGGCACAGGAACAGTAGATGGGCAGAAGGTTTCTGTCATCGACACCCCGGGTCTGTTTGACAATAGATATGGCAAGGAGAAAACAACAAAAGATCTCTCCCAGTGCATCAAGTATTCTGCTCCTGGACCCCACGTGTTCCTGGTGGTCATCAGGCTGGGCAGGTTCACAGAAGAGGAAGAGAAGACAGTGCAAAGGATCCAAGAACTCTTTGGACAGGCAGCAGACAAATACAGCATGGTCCTCTTCACTCATGGGGATCTTATTAAAGATACAACCATCAAGGAGTTCCTGGCTGAAAGCCCTGACCTGCTGGAGCTTGTGGCCCGATGTAACCGCCAGTACCACGTCTTCAACAATGAGAGAAAAGATCACTCTCAAGTCACCGAGCTGCTCCAGAAGATCAAAGATATAGTCAAGAAGAACGGAGGAAACCACTACACCAACGAGATGTTCCAGGAGGCTGAGAGGGCTTTAGAGGAGGAGAAACAACGCATCCTGAAGGAGAAACAAGAACAAATGCTCAAAGAAAGAGAAGAACTGGAGAAGAAAGTGAGGGAGCAGCAGGAGAAGGAGATGAATAAGATAAAACAGCAGCTCCAGGCCGAGAGAGAGAGGGAGAGGAAGGAGAGAGAAGAGGAGAGGAAGAGGGAGCAGGAGGAGTGGAAGAAGAGAGAGGAGAAAATAAATGAGGAGAGAAGGAGGGAGAGGGAGGAGAGAGAGAGAGAGAGGGCAAGAGAGAAGGAGGAGTGGAAGGAGAGAGAGGAGAAGATGAACAAGGAGAAAAGGAGGGAGATGGAGGAGAGAGAGAGGGAGATGAGACAAATGCAGCTACAGCGTGAGAATTACTTCAGAATGCAAATGGGGATTCTGCAGTGGCAGCAGGAAGCCTTGGCCAGGCAGGAAGTTGAGTGTGCATGTGCTGCACATGCTGCTGAACATGCTGCTGCACATGCTGCTAGGAGACCTCCTGCACGCCGCAATATTTCAAAAAAGAAAACACAGAAAAGGTCCTAAAAGTGGACACAGCACTGAGTGCCATAAAATATTATACCAAAGCTAATTTCTTCTTCCACTGAGTCAAATACTCTCCAAATGTGGCACTTAGTGAAAAAAGATCAATTTTACAAGCCAGATGTTTTATTTGATGTCTGAATATAAGGTGAACAGATATTGTTATTGAAATCAAAAAAGGGATTTTAGCACAATGTTGAATTTTCCCTGATGTCCATATGCTGACATTTTCAAACTCATTTTTGATGATATTGATACTGATATTTCTCATCATGACCACAACACCTAAACTAAAATGAACCTCTTTCTTTCATGGCAACGGTCTATTTGTGTAAGAAACAGGTGTGACGCAAGAAAAACAACAACAGTTCTTCCTTAACTATAGTTTTGTTTAATAAAATTGGACATTCAGTGATGATGAGGTCAAACATTATGGTACATTTGTATATTCTGCCAATATTACAGCCAACATATGGGAAATATATGGCCAATCTGCTGATACCAATAATTTAACGTTTAGGCAAATATCTAGAGAAACTGATTTTAGAATATGCATCACTAGTAATCAGCAAATAATACCTTAAAAAGGTGATCACTGCTCAACTTTGACAGCCAATATGCCTGCCGTACATATCCCCATATAAATGAGTCAATGTGTGAATGTACCATAATGTTCCTCTTTATCACTTAATTCCTGCATTTAAAAATCAGAGTGTATAATTATTAGAATATCAGATATCCGCAGAAATCCAATAACTAAATCCCTCAGTTCAAACCATGTTATCATCTGTACAAGCTGTTTAAATGCTTTCAAAATAAATGATGGTTGATATTCATCAAATCAGAGCTCTTTAACTCTTCAAAATAAATGTACTGGTATTTTTGCACACCACTGTTCTGTTCTAATATTTTCTACGTTTACTCTGTTAATTAAATATTTTCAGCAACTTCAGTCCTGTTAGAAAAATCAAAAATGTATGTATGCTACCTTTTCTTTTGTTAAATTCCTGTTTGTGTTCTTTATAACAATAGCACTTTTTATGGACAATCACAAAAAGGTTTTTTTTTTTTTTCTCATGAATATGATAAACAGAACATTTTTCTCATTTTTAAATAGCAGTCTAGGACAGGGTGATTATTAATAAAATTTACTCTAATGCTCTCTGCTTCTGGTGGCTTAAAGGCTTTTGTGTGAACTTCATAAGATGTTTTATTTCATCAGATGTTTCATCTCTAATTATAGCATTATAGCATTTTTGTTCTCTCTGATGTTAATTCAACAATATAAAGGAAAACATGTCTGTATGTGACTAACAAAATAAATAAATGTGTGCTTCTGAAACTAAACTGTCAGAGTTATGATTTCCTGATGCTTGGGTTAGAGGTGGACATGGTCACGAGGGAAACTCAAACTTATTGGTGCGATGACGATATCAGCAGAGATGAGTCTGTACAGTTTATCATCATGTTGGCCGTTTAGGGGTGGGAAATATGGATAATGATTATGATTTTTTCATGGCACTACTGTGGCCTTAACTAGATCACAGTTTATTTTGATCTTATTCTTAGCCCTTTTTTAAAATTTTATACCTTATTTTTTTAAAAGATATAAATACTGAACTTGGACCCTTATCAGGTTAAGTTATGGGCTGTTTAAACTTGTCTAAACGTGTTGGAGTGTGTGGAGGTGCAACATAAAAATGATTGGCTGTTTATCGTCCTGCATAATTTGGACATTCTCAGCACTTCTGCATTATAAAATAGTTTTGTTCGCTTTTATGTGTTTTTAAGTTTGTTTTCAGTGATTATCACACAGATTTACTCCCAATGGTGTTTGGACTGCATTAATTTAGTCCTACAGAACTTCTACATCTGTAATTTTGTCCATATATCAGGGAGCTCCCCTCGTCTCCCTCACAGTGTGCTCTCACCTCCTCAGTGTTTACAGGAACAGACAGCAGTTCTCTTCAGGGCTGTGAAGGGAGGTTTTCATGGGCCTGCCGCCCTGTCTGTGTAACTCTCACACACCCACACATCCATACGTACACTCACCCACGCACACACACACACACACACAGACACACCCTAATACAAACATACACACACCCTTTATATCATGCTGAGTGAGTGGGAATTTGTATAGTTTGTGTATTCTTTGTGTCATGTAGATTTATGAGTTTGGGAATGAGTTTTGAGTATTAAAAGGACTACCGTAGCTTATTTTGATCTTTGATTGGCCAATCAATTTACACATAATGTTCACTCTTATTCTGTTGATAACATTTTCCTATCATTACATCCTTATCAAGAGTTTTTTAAGTTATGGTATATTAAAGGGGGAAGTGGTTGATTAGTTTTTTTTTCTGTGAGTGTGGGTGTAATTAGAGCACCTGTGGGGAAATGATAAAGAGCCTGGTATGGCTGCAGGTGGGAGAGACCTCTCCAGAGCTTAGAGCTGGAGAGGCAAGTCAGGAAGAGGTCTCCGTGAGGAGCTCTTCACATAGGATGTTTTTGCCTGCTGTAACTGCCAGAATACAGAATAAAAATCCTATATTTTGGCTAAACCGGGGTCCAGAGTTTCCGTCTTAATGAGCGCAACATGACACAGGTCATTTTATAATACTGGTCACAGCGCCCCCTGCTGACGGCAAAGAGAAGAGCATCTTTAAAAAGGTTTTTACAAACAGCCTTTCCTTTAATCATCAATTATGCAGCATGAAAAAGGAATTCAGTGTTTTTAAGCATTCATAAATGTCCTAGGGCTGATAATGATTCTTTATTTAGATACACACTCAGGCCACTTTATTAGGTACATCTCACAAGTATTTCGTTGGACCCCTTTGTCTTCAAAATGGTCTTAGTTCAGGACAGTTAGAATCAGAACTGGTATGAGTTTCTAAGTGTATTTATACATACAAGGAATTTAACTTTGCACATTGATGCAAAAGAAAATCAACAGCCATCCATCCAATAATCTACATGGATTTTCCCTTTTGGGGTCATGGGGGGCTGGAGCCTATCTCAGCTGACATTGGGCAGAAGGCAGGGCACACCCTGAACCTGTCACCAGCCAATCACAGGGCCACATAGAGAGATAGATAACTATGCAGGCTCACAGTCATACCTAAGAGCAATTTGGAGTCACCAATCAGCCAAATGAAAATGTTTGGAGGAAGCCAGCGTGTCAAGAGTGAACCCATGCTTGCACAGGCGGGGAGAACATGCAAACTCCACACACAAAGGCACTGACCAGCACAGGGATTAAACCAGCAACCTTTTTGCAGTGGGGCTTGTGCACTACCCACTGCACCACCGCACTGCCCCGTAAAAATGAAGACAATGACCACAAATTAAAACACATTTCTTTAATTTAATGTTTTGTTTTGTTCTCTTGATGGTTGTGATTCTTTTGGCTTATTATTAATTTTTAAAGTGTTACACGTTAAAGAACTGAGTGTGCAGGTTTAATAGTAATCATGTGTAATGATGATGATCTTAGTATCACTTAAACTAACTGTTGTGATAAATTCTGCCCTGATGGAGCAGCCCTACAGCACAAAGGGCCCTCTCATGCCCTCTCTCCCTGCCACTCTCTGACTCTTCAGGGAAAGCTGAGAGCAGAAACAAACCAACAGCAGATTCAATCAATCTGCCCTCACTCCCATTCTTACTGCACATGTACAGCTCTGTCTTAAATGAGACTGTTTGTCTCAATGGGACGACCCGTTTAAATAAAGTTACATAAATAATAATAATAATAATAATAATACATTTTATTTAAAAGCGCCTTTCACGACACCCAAGGACGCTGTACAAAATTAAAACAATAACAACAAAATCAACAATATAAAAATCATAAAATCAACAATAATAAATAAGATAAATAAATGTAGCTGCTGACTGTCTGTGGGAGGGATCTGCAGCATGACTCTGTCTGAGGAGGAGGGGAAGCAGCAGAGAGACTCAGACCACTGAAGCCTCACACCAACAAGTCCAGAGCACCTCCACTGAGCAGCCTGAAGAAGAGCAACAAGACAAACCAACACTCCGGTGAGTCAGGACACTGCTGAACTTTAGTTTTCATGATTCTGTATTTTAATAACTGGTCTGAAGGGAAATCAGCCCAGGACTGTATCAGCTGTGTCAGCTTCAAGAGTCAGTAACTGCTACAGTGTGGATCAGGGCTGAAGAAAAACAAGAGTGCTGTGACCCAGGTGAACTCAAGCCATCTTCTAAGGATCAGTCATAGGAGCTGCTCATGTTGGCTGTAATGGTCTTTAATAAAATCTGCCAGCCTGCCTGAATGTGTTAAAAAACAACAGGAGTAGAATGGCAACAGCACAGGTAACAGCACAGACCGGCCTGGTTTAATTCCTCTGATGCTGTCAGTAATTCGCCATATAATACATAAGAGTGTGTGTTTCTTTACAAGACATACACACGTGGACAAAATTGTTGGTACCTTTCCATTAAAGAAAGATAAACCCACATGGTCACTGAAATAACTTGAAACTGACTGAAGTAATAATAAATAAAAATTGACTGAAAAGTAACTAATAAAACTTAGACATTACTTTTGAATTGTGGTTCAACAGAATCATTTTATAAAACAAGATAATTATACGTTTTATGAATTAAAAGCTTTATTATTCACATTTCACTGATTTTACTAAAACGGTTTGTTATGCAGTGGTTTGCACTCATGTTAGTGATGATAATGACCACGGCTGATACAGATTTCTTCTATTGTTGATTTTTTGTTCCAGATCATGAAACAAATATCAGGTGGAGATCACCTGAGAATAGACAACTGCAAATGTTATAAGAATATTTTATTTATAAAGAGAAGTGAGTGCATTAGGTGCTATTGAGTTTTTTTTACATGGGGGGGCTCAGGCCCACTCCTCTTTGCAGAATAGTTTTAATTTAGCCCCATCGAGGCCTTTTTGAGCATGAGCGACCTCTTTAAGGTCATGCTACAGCATCTCATCAGGATAACTTTGACTCGGTCAGTCCAAAACCTTCATTTTGATTTTCTGAGCCATTCAGAGGAGGACTTGATGCTGTGCTTCTGATCATTGTTTTGTTGCGTATCCAAAGTGCGTTTGAGATTAATGTGATGCCCTGGTGGCCGAGTCCCCCAAGACCAACTTGGGCTAGACCATCACACCAACACCAAGTCTGACAGTTGGTATCAGAGCTGGCTCTACCCAACCTGGCACCCTAGGTGAGATTTCAAATAACCCCTTCCGCCTGTGATTTACATACGTGTTATAAAGAAATCGATTAGCACTGCTTTACCATTGTCTTAAGTTTATAAGATAACATGTCACCTAATCTACATGCTTAACAAATTACAAATAAATACAAAAAATAATCTGACATACAATATAAATACTCTTACCACAAAATAAAAGTCCTGTATATGAGTGAATTAATAATAATAGTAATAAATTATAAATGCAACAATCAACATCAAACAATTTTAAAAACCACACAATTTGAACACAACAACTCTATACTAAGCTACATTTACACTATTTTGCTAGCGTCCCCTTCCCCGAACCTGTGTGTCACATCCAGTTGTCTATTATGGAGTCAGTCAGGTCTCCCTCACATGTCTCCAGTTGCTGCAAACTGCAGCCGCTCGTCTCTTAAAGGATAAGTTCGGTTTCTACAGCTTTCACATAGTTTATAGAATGAAGTAGAACAATATACTCACCCAGAAGGCTTTCCTGATCCAAACAGTGCTTCGGGAGATATTTAGATCCAAAATCGAGCGGCGGACATCCGTATAAATGGTAGCAGACGGGGCATGTATAGCGCCGCTCCTAAAACTGCATTAACCGTCCAAAAACTCATTAGTTTCACCAACATTTCATCATGGTCCGCTCGCGCTACTCCTCCACGACAGTCCGGTGTCACTCCACCCATGTTTTTGTGACTGTGCTGACCTCTGAACTGAAAAGTTTCTTGCCTCCGCGTCCTCCTTTCGATGAGCTCCTCATCTGTATACTCTGGCTCGAAACTGTAAGGACACCCATCATATTCAAAGTTCTCGTCCACAACATCTTCATCCGATAGATATTCGTCCATTTTGCACAAAACTGGAAGAAGAAAGTTATTGTGTAGCCACCGCTCGCCGCTGAAACAATGAGCCGTACTGCGCATGCGCGCGCAACCGAAGGAAAGTCCTAAAGCCTTAAAATGTCTTTGTAACCTTTTCCACACTGATAGATCTCAGTCAGTGTGTGGCTTCTGAAACTGAACTTAGCTTGACAAAACAAAAGTGGTTAATCACATTTAATCCCAGATGAAAGAAGGGGGGCAATTATCAATCAATCAATCAATCTTCATTTGTATAGCGCCAATTCATAACTAGTGTTATCTCAAGACACTTTACAATAGAGCACAAAGCTCTTCATATTATGGATACACATATATGCATAGATACATATGTACATATAAAAATACACATATACATATATATACAAATATATACATCCAACACCCAACATGAATCCATATAGCCAATCATGAATCCCTCCATCATGGCGGCAAGAAAAAACCTTCTGTTAAGCAGCAGGAAATCTTGAATGTGGACCCCAGTCTCATGATGAACAGCAAATCCACACGATGCTGTGTTGGGTGTGTGGGCAAAGGGAGGGAGGTAAGTGGAGACAAGTGGACTAAAGTAAGAACTAAAGCTAGTGACAGATCCAAGGACCAATCATAGACCTGTCGTCATCAAATATGTTTCTGCTGAAAACAAATTTATTAGAGGTTAGCCTCTTGAGATGCTACAATTTGTTTTCAGGAGGGTCCTCATGTGTGTGTGGTTGTGGTGATAATTTTATAGAAGTATAATCAATAAAAGTCTTACTGAAAATAAGAATTTATGGTAGTGACAAACTCATGGGTGCCCAGACCACAAGTGCATCCCTACCATATTTGTCTCCGTTAAGTATAAATGGAGCGAAGCCTGCGAGCTAGTTCAGGCAGACAACTCGAGCTGCTTAGCTACTCAGATGTCACATGTCTCACTCCTCTCAACCATCCTCCAATCACACTCTTCCCCTCTCAATTTGGCGGTATATTTAAACTGGGAGTTTTCCCATCTCTCCCTCTGCCCTGCAACGACTCTGCTGCCCTACACTGACTTGCTGCGTGTTCTTTCACCCCACCACCACCCCAGCATCCACCTGCAGGCTCCGGGGTGTTCTGTATGTTTTGCTCATCACTCCTCCATGCCTTCATGTAAACCTTTCTGCAGGGAGTGATGAAACCGGAGCCTGGGCGCCAAACCTATAACATGTATTTGCAGCTACAATAAACAAATTTAAACGTGAGTTGACTGACTGAAATGTATTAATGGTAGACCTCTTGAGATGTGACACCTCATTTTCAAGAGGGACCTCATGTCCATGTGGAGCTAGAGATAGTTACTATAGATGTATCAACCATGGATAGAAAGATCATGTTAATATCTACATTAACAGCTATAATGATTATGAACTGGAATGAGATGGCCAAATATGTGTTATGTCTGTAATTGTAGTTATTGAGGCTTCGTGACTCCACAGCAGCAGGCAGTCTCCACCAAGATCCCAGACCACCTAAAAGACAAGAGCCAGAGACGAGTACAGGAGCAAACAGAAAGGGGCAGAGGCAGATATGGAGAGAGAGTGTGAGAGAGAGAGGGATAGAGCCCAATGTGCCAGATCCCCCCGGCAGTCTAAGCCTATTGCATCTTAACTATGTGTCTAAACTATGGACTATGAGCTGGTCCCTAACTGAAAGCTTTATCAAAGAGGAATCTTTTAAGTCTAACCTTAAAGGTAGAGAGGGTGTCTGCCTCCTGAACCGTGGTCGGTAAATGGTTCCAGAGAAGAGGAGCCTGATAACTGAAGGCTCTACCTCCCAGACTACTTCTAGAGACTGATGGAACCACGAGCAGGCCAGCATTTTGGGAGCGTAATGTTCTAGAGGGGTTGTACCGCACTATAAGCATATATATATATATATTATATATATATATATATATACACATATATATATATATATATATATATATATATACACACATACATATATAATATATATATATATATATATTATATATATATATATATATATTTATATATTATATATATATATATATATATTATATAGATATTACAGTACAGGTCAAAAGTTTTAGAACACCCCTATTTTTCCAGTTATTTATTGCAACTCAAGTCGTGCAAGTCCAATGAACAGCTTTAAATGTCACAAAGGTAAGTGCTGTACTGCCAGAGTATAAAAGAAAAGGTTAGGTTACTCAAAACTGAAAAACTTTGTACATTTCAGAATTATACAAAAAGGCTTCTTTTATGGAACATGAAATGGGTTAAGAATTTAAGGCTGATCTGCAACAATAAAGGTTGATCAAGCCTTGAAACCTGGCTCTACTAATTCCTACAAGTATTCCAACTTGTCTTGATTGCTTACAGCCCCCTCTGTCTGCATAAAAGCATACCATGTGGTACCACACCCTTTTGAGCATCAGTTGAACAGCACTGTACTGCAGAAAGTCGGATGTTGCTACAAAAATGTCAAAAAGGCAGATAACAATAGAAGAGAGACAGACCATCATAAGACTTAAAAATGTAGGTCTTTCTTACAGACAAATTGCAAAGAAAGTCAAGGTGTCAGTGAGTACAGTTTTCTTCACCATCCAAAGGCACTCAGAAACTGGGAGAAACTCTGACAGGAAGAGGTCTGGCAGACCCAAAGACACAACTAAACCAGAGGACAAGTTTCTGAGAGTTAACAGTCTGAGTGACAGGCGGCTCACAGGACAACAGCTTCAAGCACAGCTTAATAGTGGTCGTAGTAAACAAGTCTCAGTTTCAACTGTGAAGAGAAGACTTCGAGCTGCAGGTTTGACAGGACGAGTTGCAGCAAGAAAGCCATTGCTTTTGACTGGTGTTGTACACACACAAATATATATATATTTATATATGTGTGTGTACAGACGTGGAGAAAATTGTTGGTACCTTTCCATTAAAGAAAGAAAAACACAAATGGTTACTGAAATAACTTGAAACTGACAAAAGTAATGATAAATAAAAATTTACTGAAAATCAACTCATGAAAATCAGACATTGGTTTTGAATTGTGGTTCAACAGAATCATTTTAAAAAACAAAATATTGAAACTGGCCTGGACAAAAATGATGGTACCCCAAGAAAAGATTGAAAACGATGATTGAAAACATGTTGGATGTTGGATGTACATATTTGTATATATGTATATGTGTATTTAATACATGTATATATGTGTTTATGCATATATGTGTATCCATAAAATGAAGAGTTTTTCTTCAGCCTGCTCTATTGTAAAGTGGTTTGAGAAAACATGAATTGGCGCTATCCAAATAAAACATTGATTGAATGAATAAATGTTGATTGTTTTGTTAATAGCCATTAGCCAGCCTTAGCTCGCTTAGATAGTAGCCTTTAGCTTGCTTACGTGAATCAAGCGTGTTTTCTTCTATTAAAGATGCAGACTGAAACAGAGAGAAGTCGACCTGCAAGTAAACCCAAAAAGACACACCAACTCTACCACTGCTGCTCTACCACTAGTGCGAGATCTCTGCGTTTCCATTTGTCTCTGTTATGAGCTGTCAAAAATTTTCGACCGCTCCAGGTATCTTTGACCAATCAGAAAAGCCCCTGAGGCTCCTATCCTGACTGGTCAAGGGGCAGCACTTCGTCCTTCATCGTGATTGGATTTAAAGCTCTTCGTTCCCATGAACGAGCATGAGGAAGAAGAAGAGCAACAAATCTCGTACAATGGTGGACAGCAGTAATCCAGCGGGCAGCTCCCCAGGCAGCTTCCACCAAAAACACAAGGACCGTGAAAACACTTACCAAAAAGCAAGAGAACAAGAAGGAGGAGGACCGGTCTCGAAATAAAACAAGAGTCAATGTCGGCATTGCTCTCGAGTGGTGGAGGACCCTTCGGGATCTCAAGGGTTTCAAATCCGATGCAGAGCTAGCTACATTTCTGCTAGACATGTACGTTATTTTTTTTTCCTCTTATGTTGTTTCTCAACATGCAATGTATTGTACTGTAAAACAAACACATATGTTTAGATTCCCTCTTAGATGAGTACCTTATTGGCGTGTACTTTATACGTTAAAGCACAGCCTGTTTCCCCCATGGGGCTTTGTGACCTCAGTATCAGACATTGTCGCAGCAGTTGTGTTGCTCGTTGTTGAGAAGCCTTTCGGTAAACAGCTCACTGTACTGGAGTCTTCTGATACCGGTGGGCACAATGTCGCGTCGCAGGCACATTTTTGTGGGAGGGGCTAAACTCGCGTGAGGGAGTGATCTTAGAGAAAACAGGATGGGAGGGCTGTGCTGGTTTTCAAATCGCCATCTAGCTGGCTGTGTGCGAAAATCTTACCAATGGCACCTTTCACAGAGCTGTGGCAGAGTACGTCTGTGAGGATCAAGTACCCAGAAACCTGGGTTTCAACAACTACTCATGCAGCTAAATCCATTGTATGTTCTTCCGTCAAGAAACCACTTCATGTACAGTGAAATCATACAATACAACAAAACAAACACTCATGCAGCAGCTTCAAGGGAAACCGTTCTTTGCCTGCACAAATGACCTATGGACCAGCAGAGCTGCATCCTTCATGGCTGTAA
>JBAMNC010002448.1:0-27449 GCA_037902135.1 Cetoscarus ocellatus
CAGAATCGTCTTCAATGTCTCCTTATAATCAACAGTCGTTGCATGCCTGACTGCAGGATGAAAACAAAAGCCTTATTTAAAGCAACAAACGGGTGAAGACCTGAATGCAGCACTGTGTTGATGCAGAAGAGGAGGAGATTGAAGGAGGAAGACATTGAAAAATATAGTTAAACAAAACTGCTTATAAAAAGGCAGGTGCATGAAATGAAATCTAAACAGATAAGCATGTCAACTGTCTCTTGCATGGCAGATGTCAGTGTTTGGTCTACAGCAGGCTTAATTAATTTCTTTCTTTAGTTGTGTTACAAAATGTGCCAGTTTGTATTTTCAGTCAAACCCTTTGCAAAAAACTATTGCAAAAGTAGGGGCTGTGAAAAACCAATACTCCATAGTATGGTGATATTAGGCATGGCCAAAGTATATCGATTCAAGGCCACCAAGTATTGACATCTTTTAATGTATTAATTTCTAACATTTAATGAAGCTTTGGTTCTATAGAAAAAAGAGTGAGAGCGCTGGTTATCAGGCTGGGTCAAGCAGCAGGGACAGAGACTGGTGGGCATACTGTGTGCAGAACTTTTCAAAGAAGCAACAGATTCACTTTGAATAGTTCAATAGGCCACCTAAAAAAAAAAATACTTATTGAAAGAAAAAAAACTCTATCCTGCAAAGCATAATTTCAGGCATATAACTTGAAAAAGCACAATACGTCCTCTTTAATGTGATTTTACCCACTTATTTGTGCATCTTTAATGGAAATCTTCAACACTTAAAGTCACTTTAAGACTCTGACCTCAAATTTGATGCTCACCACCTCTTGGCTATCTCTCATTGCTTAATGAAGCAAAGGCCTCAGACAGCTGCCTACCCCTGCTGTACGGTAAAATCGTCACTAATTTACACCAAATTCTCTTCACAAAAAATAGTTTTTAAAAAACACAATCAGCTCAGTATTAGTAATATCCTGCCTTGGTTAAGTGTAGACAGGCCCTGAGAAGCATAACTGACAGCAGGATGGTGATTTAATGAGCGTACTGACCAATAAGACAAACAACAAGCCTTAGGCAACATCTGAATAAGATCCCCTGTTTTGGCCCCTGTTAAGGAAGAGACTTGTCCCGTCCCATTGGCCAGCTGAGGACTGTCCTGGAGGGAAGCTGTAAAGCTGCCAGTTTGTCAGGATGGATGGGGATCAGTCACCAGGCTGAGAGAGGTGGCAGAAGCAGAGGCCTGGGGTTCATTACAGTAAATTGATGATAAATGGTTTCAGCGAGAGACTTCCATGTCAGTCCTAAAGCAATGGTAAGGGTTTAGTCATACTCACGACTCATACAAAATGAAATAAGAAAAAGAAATAAGTGGATAGCTTGAATATATGTTGATATCCATCACAATATGTAAGCCTAGTGAGATAATAGCTGTGGCATACTGGATAAATTGGCATCCTCCAGTTTTATTTAAGATTGATTATCAGCATCATTTTTTCACTCAATGCTGCTCACCAGTGATTTCCAAAAAAACAAAAAACTAATTGGAAATATCAAGAAAACATAAACAACTGCTAAATATGATTCATCATGAGTAACCAGTACTACAAAATGCACCAACTAGGACAGGTGATCAAATATTTCTACTAACCTTAGATTGCTGGTACATACTTTGTTTTCATTAAAGAATTTACTATGCTGTGATTGTACCTCTGAATATCTTTAATGAGCCATTAAAGTTTTATATGTAGTATTAGTTAAAACTATATTTGGAAACAAAGGTAAAGGTAATATATTTGTGCTTTAAAAACTAGTAAACATTCATTCTTTTATTACATGAAAAAGAAACTTAAATTGGCTTGAATTACGTGTCATGCTCATTAAATTGTGGATTTTTAATTGTGTTTGAGTTAAAATATATTAATGTTGGTATAGCCCTCTATTGAAGCTTGATATTTGCTATTTTTTGTTTATTCATATATTTTTTTCCTCATTTAGAGTGCCCGACAGTATGTAACAGTGCGGTCTTCAGGTACTGAAAAAAAAAAATGTCTGTGGTGTCTTGGTAATCAAAATTGCCCACCCCTGGTCTAACAGTTACATGGCATTTATTTAGACAACGATATTTTTTGCATCAGTCTTGACTGAACTCATACGGCATGTAAACAAGTTTGTCCAGAAGAAATTGTACCAAGTCATATTTCTAAATGTTGGACTAACACACCAAGAAAACGCAGTTACAGTAGAGACCTGGTTACTTTTGCATGAACTTTGCATGTGATTAAACCCCTCACCCTAAATTTCACATAGTCCTTCTGTGTAGCATTCTGTATGCGGCGCAAACTCAGCAGCAAATCACCCAAGTCTCTTCAGTCTGTCAGTTTCCACGTCTACTCCTAAACCCGTCTGTGGAGCGATCCAGCAGCGCAGCTCCGCACTGGTTCGCCGGAAATATGTGGCAAGTCTACCCTGGGTCAATCTCTGCCGAGCCCATATGTTGACTGTGATATTGCCAGATTGTGCAGATGTACCATGATGGTTTACCTCATCATCACTGAATGTCCAGTTTTATAATTCAAAAGTGCTATTTATTAGAGAATAGAATGGTGTGTTTTCTTGCTTTGCATCTGTTTCTTATACAAATTGACTGAACATGAAAGAACCAGGTCACATTTAGTAAAGTGAGGCTTTTTGCTCTTGAAAAAGAGCCCTGTAAGAGCTTGATGTCTTTGATTTGCAAGGCATGCAGAACAAATTTGAAAGAACTGATGTTGATTATTTGAGCTAGTTGTTGGAGTTGTTTTTTTATTCCCATCTCTAGTTTGGATGCTACAGGCTGCCTGAGTGCTGTTGCTGACCATCTATCCCTTTAAGGCCACAGTGCACCCATCTTCTGAGGGCTACTTCCAGCAAGATAACACCCACGCCAAACAACTCAGATCATCTGAAACTGTTTTCTTGAGTCAGTGTGTTCACTGTACTCCTGCAGCCTCCACAGTCTCAATCCAATAGAGCACCTTTGGGATGTGTTGGAGATTGGTGTCATAGATGTTCAGCTACTGTGTGATGCTACCATGTCAATATGGATCGAAATCTCTGAGGAATGTTGAATCTGTGCCACAAAGAATTGAGGCAGTTCTGGAGGTAATAGGAAATCCAACCTGGTACTAGTAAGGTGTACTTAACAATGTGTTTTTTTCTTTGGTTGTGCAGAAATATCCACCAAAATGACAGTAAAATGAGAAAAGCCTCACACTGCACCCTCCCATCGATTCAGACAAATCCTTAGCAGCTCTTATCTCTGCTGGTGTCGCATTGTCTTGTTTACTTGTACCTTATTAACCTCTGGTGGTATCAGTCCAAACTGTGGCTGTGACCCGTGTGACCCAGGCGGCCTCTGTGGGCCAGAACAGAACAGGCCGAGTCCCAGGGCTCCGACCAGACAGATCAATGACCAGCTCAGCCAGCATTGATCAGGGGAAGAAGATAGCATCATCGTTCAACAAGCAGCGGCTGCAGATAGAGCACATTTGTATGCAGGCTGGAAATAAGACAGCAACACCTTTACGTCTCCATAATAGTTAAATGTGCAGTAAGTAGGACTTTTAGGGGCCAAATTGATGATAAGATGTGTGCAGAGGGTTGCCGATCAATACCAGTGACTCAGTGGCTGCGAAAAGCTTCTTTCTCTGCTGTGAACAAAACCTCCTCATCCTCACCTACATGTTCTATTTCAGTCCAGTCTCCTGCAAATTTTCTCAAAGAGCACACTGCCTTTAAAAGCAAATCCATTTCTGCACCACAAAAGAAGAGTGAGGGGTAAACAGCACAGCACAAACAGCTGATACAAAAATATTGAGGTGTGCGGGCTGAGCTGATGGAGGACCATTTATCTGCCCACTGATCATCAGCAGCTAACAGGACATGTAAGAGGCTTTATATGATTATCCTGTAGTTTTCATTCATAAGCACAAGTCATCAAATAATTAATTAGGATGAAAAATGTATCTTTATTAAAGGGATACACCAAGTTTTTTGTTCTTTTCCTGTCTTGTCTCACTCCTGAGTCCATGACAAGCAGATAGACACCACTCTTTCGACTGTGCGTGCAGTAACAAGGAAGAGACGGGCAGAGCTCGCCCAATGCTAATTAGCTTAGCTCAAACACTGAGAGTCAATGGCTATCATGACAAAACCTGGCATTTGAAGGGTAACAGTCCTTAAGAATTTGTGAATTTTTGATGTGTATGATTAGTGCAGATGTTGGTTAAAAAAATCAAGCCTATAAAGTTGAAAATAATATCCATGTTGAACCTTTTTTGCGATGCCAGGCTGACGCTGTTAGCAGTGTTCGAAATCATAATTTTAGCCAATATCAATGTCAATACCAATGTTTTTCTTATTACACCTTTGGCATTAATTTCCCACGATTGCACTATTTTCTCCCCTGTCTTATCATGAAAACAGAGCACAGTTTAACCAAAAAGTCAGTTTTACCGCCCAAAACAGATCATGACAAGTCCGTTTATTCCACCTTAATTTGCCTTTGGCCATTGTTTGCATAAAGGGCGAGTTTGGGCCAACACTGATGCCATTGTGCAGCCCTAATTTTTTATAGCTACCTTATGAATGCAATTTTTGTGCTTAGTGACATGAGTGTGAGCAAAAGGTTCGAACAACAATGAAAATTTTCTGCATGTCGAGCTGTGGGGTGACTTTATGGAACAATTTGGATATGGAGATAAAACAAGTACAAACATAAATCTGTTCAAAAAAAGGTACAAAAAACAGTTTATGCACAAGTATATGGAAGAGGAAGTGTGTTATCTATGAGAGTGATGGTAGAAATAAATAAACAAATCATAAAAATTACTATGTTGAAACTGATTAGTATTTGCTATTTAGTGTATAGATATTAGATATAGATATCATATTTATATGGATATTTATGCAATATGTATATACATGTAAATATGTATGTGTATGTGTGCATAGGTACAAAATATATTTATAACGATGTTTATATATGTATATTACGTCTATATTGATACTTATATGTTGAATGTATATTTTGTTATATATTTTGCAGTGTATATGCGTATAAACATATTTAAATGGATTATATATTTTGTAGTGTACATATGTATACTATATTTGCATGGATGTTAAAGAAGAATATATATTTTTATACAATCCATGAGAAACAGTAATAAGGAGTAGGAATCCAAAAAGTATTTACTTCTTCCTACTCCTTTTCGAACTTGTATAAATACTTTATTTTTTTTTTTTCTTTGTATATGAATGGTATTTCTCTATTTCTTTTTCTTTGTATACATGTTCGAAATAAATTCAATTAAATTTTATTCATTTAAAACTGTGCAGAATACAGGGTTATTCAAAAAGAATGAACTGATTTCATGACGCATTGCTGTATAATAATGAATAAAAATCAGAGTTGCTGCTAATTTTTGGCATATCCCAGGCTGTAATAATCCAAAACAAAGAAATCTACTTTACATGTATATGTAAAAATACTTCATTTTCCCTGTTATTTTTTATCTGAAACCTAGTGGCATCATTACAAAAAACTGGCATTCAAAGGGTTCAAATATATATAAAAAAATTAGTATTTGATATCAATAATTAGGTCAGATGTAGGTGAAAAACAGCTCAATGAAAGTAGAATATAATAATGAATAATATTTTTGATGGCTGGCTTTTAAAAAGCACATTTTTGTGCTTAGCATTATAAAACCCCGCCCTAAGGGTGAAGTTACCATTGGTAGGTTTAGATGTAATTAGAAAAAAACTTAATTTGTCATTTAAGCAACTTTGTTGGTGGTCAAGTCAAGTGAAGTTTATTGATAAAGCACCTTTAAGAAGATAGCAGTTGATCAAAGTGCTGTACAAAGGATACATAAAAAGAAGTAAATTAAATACAGTCGATTACCATGAAAACCATAATATTAAAACAGTGAAATAAAAACAGTAAAAGTAGGGAAAAGTAGTAGTCTTAGTAGTCTTATTCTGGTATAGACCAACACAACCCAAACTTTTCGAACAAAACTCTTCAAGTAGTCAAAACAGGTCCAAACAGGGAAGTGCAATATCAGTTATTCATTAAAATATTTATCTATTATAGCAGCAGTTTTTATTCAGAATTTATCAGTCCAAGTGCCGCACACGGCCTCTCTTGTTAGTCTGAAATCCTGGCTCTAACGGTGGTCTTCCTGGCTGATGCTGCCTGCAGACTGTTCACCCTGTGCAGGAGCGTAAGTGTGAAGAGAGCCGTTTGAAAAGGCTCAGAAACTGTGGCCTCCACACATGGGGCGCCCTCTCCAAACCCCAGAGCAAAAGCAGCATCCCTCTGAAGCTTTTATGATGGAGTTATTCTTGGGAGTATTGAGGGTTTTGCAGTTAAGTAAATAGACTACATAGAATGCACTCATATGGCGCTCACCTAGTCTTTCAGCTACTCAAGCAGTTTCAAAAGCACTCAAAGCATTTTTTACACCACATGTTGCATTCTGACAGGTGACAGAGGCTGCTGTGCAAAGTGCCAGACTGCTGCCTGTCCTAGCGTTCATACTCCAGCGGATGTTTTCTGGAGTCTGGGTGGTGATGACGAGGTGACTCAGAGAAGATGCACAGATATTCCAGGAAGAAGACATCACGAGAAAACTGATCCACTGTGGGATAATCATTTAATCATACAACACAATATCTGATCTGTTAAAGAATCAGATAGAGTCAAAGTGCAGGATCAATGTTTTTATCTCTCTGCACTGAGGAAAGACTGGGACGGAGGTTTTATGTCTTTAGGTTGTCAGTCCATCCTTGTGGCAGGAAGCACAAATGTGAATGCCACCTCTCAAGAACACTTCGAGGGGATTCCCTCAAATTTCGCAGGAATGTTCAGTCCGACTCAAGGATGATCTACCGTAATGTCTCATACATAACACGCCCTCATTTATAACACGCACCCCATTTTTTAATGCATTTGTCCAGGAAAAACTCTGTATTCAAATATAACACGCACCCACATTTTGCCCAAACCTTACTCTCTCAGACAACTAAAAAATGACCTTTATTCAAAGTTTTTCAGTATTTTCACAACAAATACTGTACACGATTTTCTCCCTCAACCGGAGAGATACCGGATACCTTGTGCTTCACGCATGCGCACCTACCTACTCGATTTCTGTCAGAGCATGCTCAGTTGTAGTGTACCGACCAATCAGAGGGCAGCTATCAACATGCCGATGTCTTCAACCAATCACAGCGCAGCTATTTCAGTCCTCTTGCTCACAAGATGGCAGTGTGTGTTTACACGTGAGTAATACCGTAACGCTTGAGAGTTACACGATCATTACACAAAGGTAAACTAATTAAGACCCAAAATATTGTCAGTGTTATAAGAATTACAAAAGTTTGGCTGTAATGTTTTGCACAGAAAGAGAATATTTCAGATTTTTGTATCAGATGTGTTGTAATCGCGATGTTGGTGAGATGAAATATTTTACATATTTTGCTTGTGCTTGTGTATAACACACACCCAAAAATTAGACCTCATTTGACAGCACAAAAATGTGTGTTGTATATGAGATATTATGGTAATTTACTGAGAACATTCTCAAAAAGAGGGAACAAATGAAACTGCCTAATCACCTTTTTACAAATGTATGTAATGTAATGAATCAAAAACCAATTTGAGTTAAGAACTGATAACAGCTCCTTCAAGGAATCAATATCATTAGTGTTTATGCTTACCCGAAATCACCACTTTAATGGCGAATGGACTTGAGGTTATTGTTTTCTCGTAATTCTGACTACTCGAAGCTCAAAGCCTATTCACACCCACTCACTCACTGATGGTTGAGGTTTCTAAATTGTCCATCAGCATTTGCTAGCATTCACCACCTTTCATACCAGTGCTTATTTTTTTGACTTATTATTAGCGTCATAGTTTTCGTCAACAACCTGTTTCCCCCTGATGAAAACTAGACAGTAACTAACAAAAACAAGTGCACGTGGACTAAAACTAAATTAACTGACATTTTCATCAACAAATAAAAACTTGAAGAAAATGTTTGACAGAGACTTAATCCAATTAGACCTAATCTGGTCATGTAGAAAGTAAGGACAAGTTAGGAATATATCCAATCACAGCTACTTTGGTTGTGTGGAAAGGTTGGATGAGTTAAGAGGGACATCCAATCACAACTGCCTTAGCTTCGCGGTTGTGGGATAAGTTGGGGAAGTGATCCACACAAAAGTTCAATTTGTTTCTGTTAATTTATACATTAAAACTTTACTAGTATTCAATAAAGGGTTATTAGATGTTTCATTTTACCAAGTTGGAAACATGACTTCAGAAATTCCAGGAAACATAAAAATGCCTTACACTTTACACTTCATATTTTCGTTGACTAAATTTACAGTAGATTTCATCGACTAAAATGTTATAGAATTTCTTCAACTAAAACTAGACTAAAATTGAAACAGTTTAGATGACTAAATATAGATATTTTAGGCAAAAGACTAAAACTGAATTAAAAAGTGCCGTCAAAATTAACACCATTTCATACCCATTCACAGGCCACTGATGCAGTAGTGAGAGCGATTTGGGATTAAGTGCCTTTCCCAAGGACACATCGACATGTGATGGAGCTTGGACTTGCAACCTTACAGCAACTGACAAGGCAAGACTGAGCCACTGACACCCACTTATGATGCAGATATCAGACTGAAGAGAAAATAAACACACGGTGTTCAGCAGCACATCCTGAGCTCTTCCTCAGCTTTGGCTCTTTATTCATGCATATAAGACATGTTGATGGACGGTTTTGTGACACTAAAATGTCCTCAAAACGATGTGATGTTTGAGATCCTGATAAATGTGACAGTGAGTATCGCTCGTCTTTCATTGTGTTGTGGCGTGAGCTTCACTGAAGAGCATCAGGGAGCTGTGAAGAACTCAGAGTGGGAGTGAGAATATAAAGACAGAGCTGTGGGGGAGCAGAGAGCAGGAGGGGGGCGCGATAAAGACAGACGGGAATGAAAGGAAGCTGCTAGAAAAGGAGCCAAAGCTGAAGAGGCAACACAGGAAAAAACTGTTGCTGTGCGAGCGAGAGCTGGAGATAGAAAGGGAGGCCCTGAGGTGCAAAACACAATGACAAACAGGAAGACACAACAACAAATAAGAGCACAGTAACAAACATATAACACAACAAACATATCAAAAAAATCAAAAAAATCACAAACAAAGAAAACATATCAATCCAACACATTAGTATAAATCCTTCAACATATCACAAAGTCCAATAACAAGTTTCAAAACACAAAGACACAGAATTTGTTGCTGGACCTAGATTGTTGCTAAATCTTTTTATTCACATTTTGATTTATGCTTTGTTCTGGGGTTCTTTTATGTGTTAGTGTATTTTGTAATTTCTTTATGTTTTCTGATTTATCACTGTGTTTTCTGATTTTTTTCAGTGTGTCAAGTTTTTGTGGTAGATTTTGATATGTTGTTGTGATTCCCGTTAAGTCAATAAATTTTGTGACATGTTTTGTAATTTGATATTTTATTCTTGATTTGTTGTTGTGTTTACCTGTTTGTCATTGTCTTAATGAATTGTTAACTTGTTACTCTTTTGTGATATAGATTTTGATTTGCTGTTGTGTTTTCTTTTCAGACTATGTGTTTATTTTTTGTCGTCTTGCTTTGTGATTTTTCCCTTTTAATTGTCTTTGTTTTTGGGGTTGGGATAATGTGTCCATGTTGTTGTAAATTTTATTTATTTTTTTTTTTTTTTTATTTGTCATTGTGGTTTTGATTTGTTAAATTGCTATTTTTTGATGTAGATTGTGATTTGTATTTTTGTTTTCCTTTTTTGTGTGTGTTTCATTTGTCATGTCATTAATTTAAACTTTGTTGAATTGATAGGTTATGGTGTTTTCTATTCAATGCCACAGATTTTGATTTGTTGTTGTTTTCTCTATTTAGTGTAGCCTTATTAGCTGATGTTGTGTTCTCCTTTGTTGTCTTTTTGTGATTTTGATTTGTTTTTGTGTTTTCCTTCTCGTCACAAAATTTTGTGTCTTTGCAATTTCCTATGTCTTCTACCTTTGTGACTAATTGTTGCATCTTTTTGTATTTGTCTTGTGTTTTGAGATTTGTTAATGTGTCATTTCTTGGTTGTGTTTTTCTATTTTCTGTTGTAGTCTGTGATTTGTTGTTATGTTTTCCTATTTTTCATTGTGTTTTTGATTTGTTAATTTGTTCACTTTTTATTGTAGATATCATTTGTATTTGTGCTTTCCTTTTTGTCTTTATGTTTTTTTTCCAATTTGTGACATTGTTCATTTATATCTTGTATATCTGATTTGTTGTTGTGTTTTCCTATTCCATTTCATAGATTTTGATTTGTTACTGTGTTTTCTATTTTGCATTGTTCTTTTTATCCATTGTTGTGTTTTCCTTTTTGTCTTATTGTGTTCATCTGTTAATTGTCAACTTTATCATTGTAGGTGTTGAATTGCCATTGTGTTTTCCTTTCAGTCATTGCATTTTTGATTCATCATTGTATTCTCCAAGGTGTCTTCTTACTTTGTGTCTTCTTTCTTTTTTATTAATCTCTGTGTTGTAGGATTTGATGATGTGTGCATTTTTTGTTGTAAATGTTATTTTGGGTTGTGTTTTTGTCTATTTTTACAGTATTTTTAGGTTTGTTGTTGTGTTTTTCTATTAATTATAGTGTTTTTAACTTAATTTAAGTTTTGTTGTAGATTATGATTTGTATTGGTGTCTTTATGTTTTTTTAAAATTTGCAACTTTGTTCATTTATATCTCGCAGATTTGATTTTATATTGTGTTTTCTACCCTTTATTGTTTTTTACCCATTGTTGTGCTATTCCTTTATTTTGTGTTCAACTGATTATTCGTCAGTTTTGTCATTATAGATTTGAGTTCATGTTGTATTTTCTGATTAGTTTTGTTTTTCTGTGTGCCGTTGTGTTTTTATTAGTTATTTTGTTTTTTGCCATAGATTATAATTTGTATTTGTGCTTTCCAATCTTTGCTTCTTTAACTTGTAACTTTGATAGCTGATATCTTGCAGATTTGATATGTTGTTTAATATGTCTACTTGTTGTTTTTTAATTTTTTTGGGGAGTTCCTCTTTTTTGTAATTGTTTTTATCTCCTTTTTGTCTTTTGTGTTCATCCGTTAATATGTAAAATTTTTAATTGTAGACTTGTTGTGTTCTCCTTTTAGTCACTGTATTTTATGATTTGTTGTTGTATCTTTTATTCTGTTTCTCTATTTTGCACCTCAGAGCCACCGTAGTAGAGCCTAAATAGAGTAAACGAGGGAGGAGAGACAGACGGAGAGTACGAGTCCCTGGTCGGCGGTGCTGTGGTGGGACTCGGGAGGAGGGCAATGGGTGATGATGATTTGTGGCTCTCTCCAGTGTGCTAGCGTTACAGGAATGGGCCTCTAGGGCAGCATGAAAAGCCTCTTGATTGTTAGGAGTGGTAACTGGAGCCCCCTGCTCCTTGCCCTGATAGATTTATTTACATTTCAGCGCCTGGACCCCACTCAGAAAAAAAACGATATGAGGCGGGCCCGGGCATCAATATTTTGTAGTAGTGATGACCCTGCTTTGCCCAGCCCCCTCCCCCAGCTCTTTTGTTTCATGATGACTTAATGCTGCTGGTGATCCTGATCAGTCTTTCAATGTACACAAGTCATTCACAGGCCGATACATCCACAGTCCTCCTAATATAGAACGATGCCTCTGGAGTAATGGAGTCTGAGAGTCTCTGTCTGTTACTAACTTCAACAAACCCTTAATCAATGGCTGTTTCATCAGCATGATTACATTATCACATCTGGATGAGTCTGCCTGCTCCTCACTAAAATGACTCAGGCTGGAGCTGTCACTGTGTTGTAAAGACACAGGGACATTTGTGCAGCCTAATATTACAGGAAATGTGCAGTCTAATTTGATTAATGGCCCTCAGGCTTTTAATTTCTGCCAACCATGCAATTACAACAAATTAGCCTTTAAACACTGCTTTTTTCAGAACTTTCTCAACCTGAATCAGTCTGTATGGAAATAACTTACTGACTACATTTACAGAGGAATGGAAAAAGCATTTTCAGTGTTCAGTGAATTTGATCACATCAATATCCTTTGGTCTTAGTCAAACTGGCATGTGAAAGAAAAATAAGTAGCCTTTTATTGATGGCTAGAATTTTATTTTTATCCTGAAGTTCAACAGGGATATTGTATTCTAAAGCATTTCAATGAGCTTTATGTAACTTTTCTCACATCAGCAATATCATATTGCAATATAATCTGTGAGAGTTTGCCATAATCTGAACTTTCTGTAAACAATGACCCCCCCCAAAAAAAAAAACAGAGAGCCAACCCACAGAAAAGGTCTTTATGATTTAATGTGATCATCTAACCTGTAGGGGGGGCCATGCCGTACTGGATGACGGCTTGGATCTGGGATATGTGGAAGACGGGACGCCATGTGGGCCAAACATGATGTGTTTGGAGCGCCGCTGCCTCCCTGTCACCACCTTTAACCTCAGCACCTGCCCAGGCTCCTCCACCTCACGCATCTGCTCCCACCACGGGGTGAGTCTGTCCCTGCAGCTGAGTCCTGCCTCCAGATCATTTCATCAAATTATTTTTAAGGTTCACATTAAAGTTTCTGCGATTTCTCCCTTGTGTCCCATTCAGACTTGCAGTAACGAGGTGAAGTGTATCTGTGATCCGGACTACACAGGGAAGGACTGCAGCGTGTTTGACCCCATCCCCATCCCCACCCCACCAGAGAGCCAAGACAAGCACAGAGGTAACACACTGAGCCGTTTGCCCCCCTTACAGAAACTACTCTTTAGAAACATAACCTGCTGAGACAGAAATCAGGAATTACAAGTTTATTAGAAACAAATTACAGAAGTTGGTTTTTTTACAACATTCCTAATGAACTATAGTGTCTACTGTTGCTCTAATACAGTGATTCCCAAAGGGGGGTGCATGGTCCCTCAGGGGGCCCATAGCTATTTCCGGGCAAGGCTCGATAAAACAATGTGCGCTGTTATGCACTGCTTACAAAGTATTGGCAAATTTGTAAAAGGGGCCTACCATTTACTCGAAACTTCAGGAAATTTTCTGCTCTTTTTTGGTCTTTCTTTGTAATAATGCAGGTAAAACCTCAACCCTGTGGAGAATAATCAAACTAAAGACACCTCCCTTTTCAGGATAGCCTGGCCCAACAGAATATTTATGCTGTATTAATGTCAGAAGTCAATGCTTTTTTTTTTTTTTTTTGGAAGGGTGGTCTTTGTTCACTTTTGTGTTGTTATTTTTTCTACCTGTGTCTGCATGTACATAGAATAATTATTTCTTCCCAGTCTGAAATAAACTACCACTACTACTAAATTAATGTGTTTAAAGCTGCACAACCAAACAGATAAAACAAAAAAATCAAAACGGAATTGAATCTCCCAGAAATGTACACAAATTACATTCAGATTCATTTTGAACATCTGGATATTTTCTACTCAAACCTTGGCGATTATGGGTACAAAAAAACAAAAGCATGCCAAGAGACTCATATCAAAAACTATTCACATATTTAAAAACCACACAGTTTAAATCTGCAGGATCACTTTGAACAGCAGAAATTTCAAGAGTAATGTTTTGTACCCTTTCCAGAACATATTGAGATAAACTTGGAAAATGTAGGGATTTAGGGCTTGAAAATATTTGGGAGGGCTCGGCAGAAAAAGATTGGAAACCACTGCTTTATTTTTCATGTGACAACAACTGTTTTTTCTTCTCTACCAAAAGTGAAACATCACTCGACTCGTATTTTATAGCTCTTAAATCCTTTCAATACTCCTCAGTTGGCAGAGATTCCAAGCACAAAACTACACCCAAAAGTATTTTTATTTTTTCCCTTTTAGTCCTTTAACCTGCTGTATTTTTCGCCCTCACTGGCTGACTCCTTCACTCCCACAGGTCCCAGTGGTACCAATATCATAATAGGTTCGGTTGCCGGTGCTATTCTGCTGGCAGCGATAGTCCTGGGGGGAACTGGCTGGGGATTTAAGTAAGAGCTGTGGCATGCCTCCATCTGTGTGCGCCTGCTGTGTGCCTCTGTCAGCTAACACACATGCCTGCGGCTCACTGCTGAATGCTGCTCTGCTTGCTGTCTGATCCATACTCACACCCAGAGACCCTGTAGGTTTATTAATAACACTGCTGGATCTGAAAGATGTTTTTTTTTCTTTTATTTGGAAGACCATCTCTGCACCCAAAAAGAATAGATAGGAAAATTGTGAGATCAAAACTAATAGTCATCACAGATGCAAAGCTGATTCATGAAATTGAACTGAAATAGCATGAATATGAGATTTTTTCAAAAAGTTGTAATTATAAGGTGAAAGTGATAATTATGATAAAATGCTTAAAGGAAGAGATTGAAGGTCATTCTATTATAAGATAAAACTTAAAAATTAGGAAAAAAAATGCTGCAATAATAAAATGAAAAGTCAATGTTATTTAGAAAAGCAGAAATATAAGATAGTCAAATGTACAAAATAGAGTTAATACTATGGGATAAAAGGTCAAAATAATGGTAGTATGTCAAAAATCAGAAACAGATGCAAGTATGACATCAAAAGACAAAAAAAGCCTACTATTTTTCAATTGGAAGCACCAACCAATGACAACACAAGCCCAAATTATTCTTCTACAGAGCCTCATCGCAGAGACAAAACCCAGATAGGAGCAAATAGCGGATCCATGCTGTCAGACGCTCTGCTGTGTATTAAAGTTACAAAGACTTTAAACCAAAATTTCCAAGTCGTCCATCTGCGTTGCCTTCGGTCCACACAGCGACTTTGCTGTGACCAAAGATGCATATCCTCACCCATTGGAAGCACATTTAAAGCACTGCACAGCCCTGATTAACCTAAAAAACAGGAGAAACAGGAGAAACATCACACGTAAACAGGTAAAATTGCCTGCCTGATGTTATTTTACTGTCTTCATCAGTATTATTTTCACCAGATCGGCTGTATTTTGAAATTCTGGAAACTCTAAGAACTTGTTTTCCTGTTTTGGGTTGATGTGCATGCTACCCAAACAGCAGAATTATTGATCCAAACACATTGAAATTATGGAAAACTGAGTTTTATCCTGGCATTGGTGTAAGGGGAAGTATTCTCCACTTTCACTAAATGCAAACACAGAGTGGTGTTTTGACAAAGACTTGTCTTCTTTACAGTGATTTAAGTGGTGACATGAGTGCTAAACAAGGTTTTAAAAATAGTTTAACGTATAGTTAACATTTTCAGTGGGTGTTCACATGTTGAGATGAACATTTAAAAGCCAGTGCCACAGCTCCACACAGTGGTCAAAGAACAGACACTTAAGCCATCCATGCTGGCCATGTGACTGCAAGCTATCAAAAGAAGCATGTAATCCCATCCCCAATGTTTTTTTCAAGACCTTTAAAGCATCTTTAGTAATTTTAGTTTGTTAAATATTTAGCCAAAACTCCTCACTGGAGCGTTAAAACATACCCTTGATTGCAGGATTATTAGAGCCTTATTTAGTAGTGCTAACATGTTTTCCTTTCATAGTTTGACTCACTTCACAGTGCTTAACCTCTTACTAGCTTTGCTGTGGCATGCCTGCAGGATCTAATAGCCAGAATATACCAACTCCAGTCCTTTACCAAGATCTCAGTATTGCAGCTTGTTTGATGCATTAAAAATGCCGGGATTATTAACACCACTGATGCAAGTTCACTGTCAGCAAAGAAGATACATCTGCAAGTTTTTAATGCCTGTGTGATGCTTTGCTCTGGAAGCCTTGGATTCATTGCACGTTTCTTGTTCGAAAAGTCATTCCTGTCTGAAGTTCATGGTGCTGTTGTGTCTTCTCTAAACTTCTATTGTGTTTTTATTTTTCTCTGTCCTGTTTCTCCATTGCACCCCTGGCTTTCTACTGCTCCAGGAACATCCGCAGGGGAAGGTATGATCCTGCTTTTCAGTCCTGATCCAGACATGCAGGCTGTTAGAGCCGATACTTCGTGTCAGAAAATGCCATGTGTTTATAGAAAGGCTTTTTAAAATTCTGGCTGGGGACATTTGTAAACGAATTAACACCTGTTTAACACCTATATTTTCTTGTGTAACACATTTTTTTATCCTTTATTTACTATGAAAAATACAAAAGCATCAACCAGCACCACACACCACTGCATTTGTTTTTACAGATCAATCTTCCAGTTAAGAATTTCATTTTTGAATGTGTTTCACTTTATAAAAAATGCTAGAAAGCAATTTATTACTATGGTTTGAATCTTCATTATTTGTACTGCATGCCCCTTTGAGATTTTTAACTTTGACATTTTTATTTTATAAACAGTAGTCAATAAATTGTGAAACTTTTCCTTAGTTATTTGCTTTTTTGGTTTTCTTTTGTGCTTTATGATCACTTAACAGTCAGTTGATTCAGGACTTTAAGACCAGGGTGTCCAAACTATTTTCAGTGAGAATACAAAAGGAGGAGTGGGTCACTTTGATACACCTCACCTGAAGTGTATAGAGTAGTGCAGGGATGATGTATTTTTGTTGGCCAATGTGGAACATAGCATCGTGCCCACTGAAAGCCTGTGGAATTTTTTACTTTGTTTTGGATCACTGCTCATAATAAACTCTGCAGCAAACAAAAAGTTATGAAACTTACTTATACTGTAATTTGTGATAATCTTAAGAAACAAGCCTTTTTTTCATGTTTTAAGCTTGAATGTAATCAACGAAAGTAAAAAGCTATTCTTAAGCTACCATCAAATTACAACATGGCAGTTTGACTTGGAAGCAACTACAATATTTCCAGTGTAAAAGATCTTATTGTGACCTATTGTTTGAAAAATACCTCTAATCAAGTTGGTCCTTATGGCTGTGGCAATAGTGCATGAATAGTTGATTAGTAACAGCATTATACGTTATATAAGCAAATGCCTGATGGTATGGTTTTGAAGATGTCCCTTTTGGTTTCCAGGAAATTGTGAAGCCATTTTAACTTTTTTCACTCTTTGCTGCCCTAATTTAAATGGTTTCATTTGTCTAAGCTGCATTATTGGGCTTCTCAGATTCATCTTCCCTTTTCTCCTCTTTCTTTTCTTCTCTTCTCTCTCTGTCCTCCTCTTTCTTTCTCTTTTCAGATCTTCAGGTGTCTGAGTCATATCTCTTAGCTGTCCTGTCTACCTTATTCTGTGTCCAGCCTGCTCTGAGGGGACCAAAAAGAAACGAGATGTCTTCCATTTATGAGCCCTCACACCTCTTTTTCCCTTCTTACATTTCATCTGTATTCTCCTCCTGGAGCCTAAAAGAATCAACTTCTTTTTAAACTGTGGCACAGAAGCCCTGAGGACACATTTGTGCCACATCTTACTGGTTGCAGAAATCATCTAGTTACCAAAATCCAAGGCATTGTTGATGGCTTCACTGTGTTTTTCCAGCTATTCTTCTGCCTAACTTTTTATTTCTTAAAGTGACTTTACAAAGAAGGCGGTGCACTTTATTTTTCTGGACTTTTTTTTTTAGATTGAGCCTCCTGTCCATATACAGGTAATATAACCCCATGGAGGGGTCACACTGTAGTGTGGCTTATTCTGCAATAGAACTATATAAAATCAGTAATACTGAATGTTTGTACTCTGTTTGTGTAGAGGATTTTTTTTTATTTGCTTGGCATTTACAGTCAGCAGTGACAGACATTCTTTCCCCCAGCGGTCTTTCATTATAAGTCTGTGCATATCAGTGCTTCTGCGTCATCTGCATTAATGTCTGAATGTATAGTTCAAACTATTGACTGTGTATAAAGATGGACAACCCATTTACACCTCCTCCTACTGTACCAAAGTGAAGCCAGAATACTGCCATAGCAAGTGCTGACATATTGGACATTTGAGGCAGGACTCTGCACTGTAGGGATTAGTAAGTGGAGCCATGTTTTTGAAGCTGCGATGTCATTAAAAAAAAAAAGAAAAACAATTGCTGATCCAAAAACAAATAACGTCTTAGATTAGCATAGTCATCAACAGTCTATCATGGCAATATGTATTTTTTCAATCAAACCAGTCTTGCCACTGTAACACATATTTAATCCCTCCAAAGCTGGTACAAAAGGTGGAGCCTTTGCTCTTTCTTCACACCCCTGTTGCTTTCAATACGAAACTGGTCAAAATATAATACAGATAGCTCATCAGAAGATGTTTTGGAGCCTGTGTAAACCATCTCTAGACAGCCTTTCTCAGAACGCTCAGTTTTGGTGTGTGTGTCTTTTAATTTAAATCAGTGTATTAATCATTAGGTAATAATCAAGGTAATAAACCATGTTTAACCGTTTATTTTTGCATGTTCTTGTAGATGGGGTCGTTTTCAAAAAGCATATGGACAGGGATTATTTTCGAAAAGAGAGGAAAACCTCTCTTTTTAAAAACACTATGTGTGGCCATAGCCTAAAATATAATGTCAGGCTATTATGAATCTTTAACATGGCCGGCTCACAACTTATATTTTATGCTTAACTATGCTAACTTTTATATTTTGCTCTCGCCTTTTCTATATAGATGGCATTTTATGCAAAATACTTAAATGTTTTATATACAAATATGTGTTCTTGGCCTATCTACAACCCTCTTCCCCCTCCACAGACAAATACATCTTCTTCCTTTGTTTCTTGTTCCACCTGTCATAAAATGCGTGCTCAGACAGTCCATTAAAAGTTACCCTAATGATGCTTTTTAGGACATTTTACCTCAACAAAATGGGAGATACTTACTGTGTCATGGGCTTGTTTACCTGCCAGCTGGCTCCAGTAGAAAGCACGTGTCAACATGTCTGTTTTGCCACAGTAAACATTAGAGTCACAGTAAATCCACATCAATTTCTTTAGAGGGTCAGACAAAGTTAAAAATGACTTACAATAAAACAAACTGTTGTGAGCAAGGCTAAAACTGAGGGGTTTATAGGCATACTATTATCCAATATCTTAGTGGACTTCAAGACAAGGAAGTTGCTATTTAGGGGACATGCAGGACCAGTTTATTCTCAATGAAAAGGAGTTAATTATGTGACCCTTATGCCCTGTTTACCTAAGACCGTAGTTTTTGGATGTTTGACTAAAATGTATCCAAAAGATCCCAAAGACTTTAGAGCAGGGAGCCAGATGTGCTAAAATACCAAATTACATCAGCATTTTAGCACTCAATCCTGCAGCACTTTACTCAGTAGGAGGAGGTTTGCTTCTTTCTAATGCCACATTCACACACTGATATTTTGGCCAAATTTTGCTGACTTAGAGGGAAACATCAAGCAGCATCGAACTAAGTCAGGCCACACAGAATTAAGCCAATGTCAGTTGCAATTGACAAATCTTATGCATGCAAGATTTCCTTGGCTTTAGGCAACAATCTTGTAAACGCCAGTTACAGCTGCATTTATCTCTGTCCACTCCAGCTGCTTCCTCCTCAGGACTGGACTCCTGTTGTATGACTTAGGCACCCTTTTGGGACAGCCAGTCTTTCGTTCCCCTAAGTTAATCATGATACCCATGCATTACATCTATACTGGTTAATGTTTAAAACTCATCTACAATTAGTGAGGGGGCCATCTGGGAATGTTATATTTCACCAGCACAACGTTTCCACAACATAGGTTGCTAAGTTGAACACAGCAAAATTGATCCTGTGAATGTGCTTTCACCAAAATATTGAGGATTTTTTGGTTAACATCAGCTAATAAACATTGATGTGTGAATGGGTCTTCAGGAGGTGTTGTTCTGTCCATCTTAATATACAGTCAGTGAGTTAGAGCCTGCTTGACGGCTCTTTTTGTCTCTGCTGAAGAGAGCAAAGCTGAATAACAGTTGCACTTATACAAGCTGATATTTTGTCCTCTTGCTGTAAGATATTTAATCCATCATTGCATCCTTACAACCAATATGCATACAGGTATGCTGATACACTGGTGCTGATGTACATAATGTATTATAAAGTCGACTCATTTAGACTGCAGTAACTCACTGCCGCTCTGAGTGAAAGCACAAACCACACTATCAAGAAAGGTTTTAAATATTTCCTTTTTCAGGAAATCTATGGCTCCTCTTAGAATATTCAGGCCACAGAGAAGACTTGTTAGTGTGTTATCTTTCAGACAGACTTTCCTGCTGCACAGGTAATGCTCATATTAAACAGAATACATATTAAATAGAGGGCTGTGAAGATAATAGTCAGGTTTGCTAAATCTCAGAATGGCTTTATGTAGTTGAATTCTGTTGTAAGACAGCAATAAAAAGATTATAATTAAGGTGAATAAATAAAAACATGCACCATAAAAATATCCTCCTCAAAGTAACAGAAAAAAATGAGTACAATTTCAACCTTTCTTTTCCTCATCTCTATTATCCTTTATTGAAAATAACAGGAACTTCAATGAGGTCTTAAGGAAATGCTTCTGTGAAAATGATGTTATACCGTGACTGTTTAGTAAGCTCCATTTCACAGGAAACATGCATAATAGCACAGAGTGAGCCTGAAGAGATGATTCTAGCTACACTGCCAGTCAACTAATAGAAGAATGAAAGGGATATGTTCTAACTTTAAAGTGAAAGTTTCCATCAGGTTAATCAATAAAACATTCCTTGAAATACAAAAAGTTGATATATGACTTCATTCTTGACTTTTAACAGCAAGTGATAAGAAATTTTCTCAGACTTTATCAACACAGACCACTTAAAAAATGTCATTGTAGTTCTTCAAGTGATCCTCATACCATATAATCTTTAATACTCAAGGACACACTTGGCTGACAGCTCAGGTCCCACTGTGATAACCTCCATGTTCATGCTCACAAGTTGTAGTTGGACTCCTCTAAGGATTTTAGCATCAATAACATGTCAAAGTTATCAAGTATTTGGTTCTACAGGAATGTATCATACTCACATGGCTGTATATTTGAATAAGTATTAAACATATCTGAGCATCAGTGACTGTGTCTTTTTGTGAGTCTTCACTCTTTGATGTAATATTTTAAATCTCTCAGATACTTGCCTCAGAGTTTTTATGTTTCCACACATGCACAAAACTTCTTTACATTTTTAAGAAAGGGGTGTTCCTAATGTAGGCTGACATTTTTTTCAATTAAACTCCCCATTTTGTTTCCCCAACAAGCAACAGCAATACAAGATCAAAATTAGCCCGTAACAAACCTATCATTACTCTGAAAAACCGATCTTAAATCCCCAGCTTCTGCACTGCTCAGAGGTCTGTCTCCCCTGCGTCTCCTTTTCCCTTAGGCTGCGTCCAGTCAGAGTAGAATGACTCCTCGTAGTCCCCCATCCCCTCAAACTCAATGTCAGGAGACTCAGGGGATAGAACAGCGGCTTGCTCTGGTCCAAAAAAGTCCTGAAAAAAGGTTAACAAAAAAATCTAATTTTAGCGTATGTGAAAATGGCCTTCCATAAAGTGTTCGGGTTGTGTCCCAATGCAGGGCCTGCATCTTTGCAATAATGCATCTTAAGACCAATTGCGTTACAATAGCATACCAAAGGCTGTGTTTTTCTCTCTTGCAGCTTCAAATGTGTCTAAAAGTGGAGTGTTCAATATATATTTCACTCATCCATCTGGGCAACAGTCTACAGAAAGTGTATAGGAATGGGAGGAACCTTTCAAAAGCATATCTGGCAGGTAATTGGATGATCGTTCTGTCAATCACATTCATTACAGGCCATTCAAATAATGTAGGCAGACGCTACTGCCTCGGTGTCCATAAGTACCAAACGTTAGCCACTTGGTAGAACAAACTTGTCAAAACATGTCAGAAGTGGAGCCAAAAATATTTTTTTCTGTGGAGAAAGGCTTTCAGTGTTGTTATTTGTTTGTCATTCAATAAAGAAATGCGGTCCAGATCTGGTAAAACTGCTACTGAAGCTGTTAGTATCTAGGCTCTCTGTGTGAGGAGCCACTTCTTGCTATCAACTCACTCATAGCTAGCACCTATTTCTTCTTTAAAGCACACTGATTGTGCTGTGCCGGATTGTTGGGCTGACCCATCAGTTGTGCAAGGTTAATCCTAATGCTTGTGGCATAGTAATTCAAACAAGATGGCAAATTCTGAAGTTGTTGGGCTATTCACTTCAAAATGTAAGCAATTGCTTTCAACCAAGTTAAATGGCTACTAATACTGATACAAGAAAAAATCGATCTTTAAAATAGTATGCCCATTTTTGACTTTTGTCACTGTGACCTCACAGTATTACAGTGGATGAAGGCAAAACATATCAGAACTGGTGGCAAACATAAATAGCCACCAAAGGCTAGCAGACAGGGCAGGAGTCTATCTGTGTTTATATTATACATTAAGTCTTCCATACAGTACATAACAGCTGAACTTGATGGTAATTTTCAGGAATTATAGATGTTTTGAGAGATCTGGGATCATTTGGCTCTGCTCAATAAGAGGAGCTGGTCTTTTGGCTTTGCTGCATTTGGTACCATGTTTTCTGTCTTTTATACTGTATCAAAGGTTGTCATATACCATAATGCAGCATCGCACACCTGCTGTCCACACTATCTTTTAAAAATGTAATTTCATGACCTTTATTCCCCCTTGTAAACAGTAAATCAGGTGCTTTTCATGTACAGTTTGAGAAGTCTACAAAGAGCTTTGTATTGATGAGGGGTGAGGGGTCAAAGGTTCATGAATACACAGCTCTCTGAGAGCTAGTGAAGTGTTCTCTCTCAAAGATGAAAGTGAGAGTAAATCATTTCATGCACCAAATAGATAAATTCTGCTGCTATCTCCGTGTTGCTAAACTGAGTGAGAAAAGCCAAAAGAATCCAAGAAAATCCTTCCTACTCCTCGTCAAAATCCCTCTTTCCTCATCAGCGTCAACACATGCAATGGAGGGAAAAATAGAGAAGGGGCTACAAGGGAAAAGCGATGCACAGCACCTCACTGCGTTGCTCGCAGGCAGTCAGGACACTCATGTGTTACTAGCCTGATTTTGTTGCTGAAACTCGCATGTGCTGCATTTAGTCAGGACTTGGTGTAACTCCACAAGTGAAGGAATGAATTGTAAACTGCCTCTCAAACATAGGCTAGCTCGCATTATTCACATCAAAGAGTTGGCTTTTAGAAGTGGCTTGTTAACAAACAAAATATTACCAGTTAGTTGTCAATTTGAATTGAGCCGTCATTTCAGTTGAACCAAAACTTCACAAAGTTTCTTTGCCAAATTTTCTTTTATTGTTGCTTTTTATAGCGTGTTTTGCCACAAAATGAAAGAGAAAAGCTGTTAAAGAGAGCTGCTAGCTTCTTACCTCAGCTAAGATACCCTTATTCATTTCACTTCATTGCATACAGGAATATTTAACAAGCGGGGACTGGGCAAATGTAAATAAATCACAGGTTGCCTCTGAAGATGTATTGGTAATGCATAGTGAGATTAAACGTCCTTAAATGCTGTCAACTTGGTATTCAAATGCCTAAAACGGAAGTAAATCTGTGTTCAGGCATGTAAACACGGTCTCAAAAAAAGGCAATATTAATGATTAAAAGCTGAAATTAAGCCAGCAAGCTGCAAAGGCTGGGTTCTTTGTAGAATGCTTCCCCTGCATTGGGACGCAGCTAGAGACTGCATATGAAAGTAAATGAAATTTAATTTCCCCAAAAATTAAGACTAAAGATTAAGAGTACCCCATTACTGATGGCCTCCAGTTAAAGTCATAAATCTGCCTTCTGCATAGGACATGGGGCAAAGATTAAAATTAAATCACATTAAATATTTTTACAACTTTATTCAGTTGTAGTTGTTAGTCAACACAGTGATACCTGCAGGGGTGTACTACTTCTCCTGTGGTATCACCAGCTAGCTCTAACCTGTGCATGTCTTGGCACCAAATCACTTAATCAGCGCAATATGCCAATCCCATTAAAGGGCTAGTTTGGCTTCAGTTCTGTGCAAAGACAGAGGCTGGAGATCCATCTTTTTTCTTAGTCAGTGTCTCCTAACTGTATCACACTCTTCAGATTTTATTTTTGCGTTAATAAAGCTCTTATCATTATACAAAAAGGCCCAAAATGAAATCCTCACCTCATCATCCATCTCTAAGTACTTCTGTGCAGATTTCAGCATCTGCTCTAGAGTGACAGTCCGATTGTAGAGTCTGAGAGCTTCCTGTTAACACAAAAAAATCATGAATAATGAGATTCATCAGCGAAAACATTTGTTTATAGCCAGCCAACCAGTGAACTCTGGGCGAGAGGCAGCGAACACCCTTGACTGGTCTTTAGCCAATCACAGGGTCAACATGAATACACACATATCTAAGAGCAATTTAGAGTCACCTAAAAAACCTGATCTTGAACCAATGCACAGGGAGACCATGCAAACTCCATACAGAAAGGCCCTGATTGACTTGGAGTCAAACTGGAAATCCTCATGCTGTGAGGCACAAGCACCATCGTGTAGCCTGTAATTACAGTGTATTTAGGAAAAAGATAACACTTGTACCAGTTTCCACTTTAAAAATCAAACTAAGTAATTGATTGGTGGCTTTCAGTAGCATTCAGTGATCAACTAAATAAGTCATTCAACCTTCAAAAATCGTCACAATTTGGTTGAGGTGTTTTTTTTCTCACCATCCTGGGTGAGAAGTGTTCAGACTGAAGTCCCCACTGTTCACTGTAGGCCTCATAATACTGCAGGTTCTGCTTCATGACCTCGTCCTCAGGCTCAAACAGGACGTAGCTGTATGCACAGGGTACTGCACGGCGACCGTCATTCACTGATGAAAAACAAAAAATTAAAATAAAAGCAGATCAGTTCTTCAGATGGATATCATATTAAGATGTTAAGCTCTGTAGCTGACTGTGATCATACTTTTGTAATAAGCATATTGGAGATAGTGGTAAACAGTGGCCACAAATTTCTCCACAAAGAATCCTCCAACATTAGGCTTCAGGTTTTCTTCACACCTCAGCTGACACCGTAACACCTCAACAAAAGCTTCTGTGGAAGAGCAGAGATTATTTACTGTGTCTGAGTGCAGCAAGTTTAAGACAAGATCCCACAGATGCTAATATCAATGGATCAGTGAATGAATTACCAGTAGTAAGTTTATTCAAATTTTTGTGGGAAAAATGATCTGCAGTAGAATGAGCAAGAGCTGCTGTATACCTAATGGTTTGTTGACTGGGTCTAGTAGTTTCAGATACATGATGCCAGGACATACTAACCTGCTAAGACTGTGTAGAGGTCAGTGTCTGTTGAAAGTTTACTGAACCCTTCACAGTCAGACTGACAGAGGTCGTGCTCTCTGAGGTAGAGCCTGAGGGCGTCCTCCATGTATCCAACACTGCTGCTGTAATCTTCTGAATTCACAAGTTTGACTCCTCTTAGAAAAGAGACCTGCAGAGAATGGGATGATACTTTAAGTGGTACTATTTGAAATAATAGAAAACAGTCCTTTGTGGAAAAACAGTAATTATGTGCTTGTACTGAAAATTTTAGCAGCAGGTACAGATGCCGCCACTTCCATTTTTCCCTTCCAGCCAAATTCCAGCTACCTGCTAGCCAATTACCAGCCATGCATGTTCTTGCAATTGCAGGGTTTCCCCATGAGATGCAGCTTCCCTTACAAGAACACATTTGGTGGACTTCAGTCTTTGCCCTTGTGATGGAGTAGCTGCTAAATAATCAGAAAGCAAGCCTGTCACCACAAATTCATCCAACCATAGCATAAGGGGCTCTAATTTCGTAGACCAGGCCAACAGGGTGTGTCCAGGGCATTTTGCAAGTTTCGTGCACAGCGCAGACTGGCGCAGGCAGGCGCACCCACGCCTCCGTCTCTCCTACCGGCGCACGTAGCAGAGAGGGAGGAAATAAGACTTGAGTGGGTTTAACACAGCCAAGTGTGATCTTCACCAATCAATTGAACGCCTCTCCTCACCTTTAAATGCGCCGCGGGCGAGGGGCAGTGACAATTTCACCTCGGTGGAGAAGAGGGTCAGAGCCGCTGTCACTTTTACAGCAACTGGGAGAGTGAAGGAGCCACTGGGCTGCACATCGGAGCCACCATGTGCGTCACCGTGTGGACCAACTCATGGGACAGATGTAATCTGTTCCTGTGTCATAAATATGAGTACAAAATTAAGTGATAATTACATTTAAAACAGCAGCAGGCTAATCCATTCATCATGCTTGTGATCCACCTGCATTCCTCGTCTGTCGTCACCAAATAGCAGAACCTTAGGTGAAAATATATCTCCTCCTCATCCTCCTTGCAATAATGTCCTCCATCTTTTTAGATCACGCTACGAATAAATATTAAAACAGAGAAATATGGGCAATCAAAGGTAAATCCTTAAGACACCAAGTGACTTTCATTTATTTAGCGAGCGTCTCTCTCTTTTTTCTTTTCTTTTGAATTTCATGAGATGAGAGAAGTCGGATACTCTGTATCGGATGATGTGGCTGTTTGTGGTTGGCTGAGAGATGTGAACTCGTTAGTTATGACAAACATCTGACATCAGATGTGACGGGACAATTAATATAGATACAAATGTATGTGCTGGTTCAGACGGTTACATGAAATAGTGGTTGTTGTGATTGTTTATTGCATTGAAATGTGCCTGACACTCTGGACACCTGCCTGTGAGGTTTTGGTGACGTGTGCGCACTGTGCGCCTGTCAACCAAATTACCACTGCCCCGAGTGCACCTCTCCTGCGCCGAGAATAGACCAGGTTGGAGCTGGCGAGCTTTCAGCGCACCTTCCGCGCGTTTTTTTGGCACGAAATTGTCAAGCGCCAAGCTGAATCTTTCGACACCTCCCCCTGGTGCGCCGTCACACCCATTCGGCGCAGCCGGTCTACAAAATTGCCAAATTGGCTGCGCACAGTGGTGCGCCGGACGAAATTACCCCTGTGCGGGGTGCGCCAGGCTGCGCCACCCTGAGTTGCGCCAGGAAATTAGAGCCCAAAGTTTATGATTTATACCTGTTAGAGAATTTGTAAAGCCAACATGGTACTGTGTATAATTTATTTATACCGACTTTTCTGGTAACTTCAAGACACTAATGAATAGAAAGTCTGGGATCTTTTTGGTTTGTTTTTGCTCTCAGTTTTTGTACATAGTGGCATTTTCCATGTTAATCTACTTTTTTATTCATATCCTGTGAAATATAAGTGGTACGGGTTACAAGTTTATCACATCATCGCAGAAGATCTTACTACAGCCACAACGGTGGGCAGGTGTCAGCACTTTCCTGTCATTGCTTAGCCAAGACTCTGCCAAGGAACATGAGGAAATTGAAATGGCTCCATGTATTAAAAACAGCATGCTTTGTTTTGTTGCTT
>JBAMNC010002449.1:0-27445 GCA_037902135.1 Cetoscarus ocellatus
AAATCGAGTAAATGAATCTCAGGTCAGGCAGGAGGGAGGGCATTTTCTTTAATATATAAATGCAATTTTTGGATATATTGTCAAGGTTTTAACATCTTTGTATCTGTATTGTAGTTTGTCAAAAAATAGACATGGCACTAGATATGTAAGAGTCTTTGACATGATTTTCTTTTCCCCTTTACATAATTATACAACTCTGCAAAAACGTATAAATGTTGGGTTGTGCCTTTTGTTTTTGTTTTTTTCAGAGGCATTGCTACTGTACTTTTAAATTTTACAATATTTGTATTAAGTTTGCATATTTGCAGTACTGTAATTAACAAACAATTAAATTTGCATTTTACTTTGATCTAACACTAGGATATTTGAAAAATATCAATCATAAATGTATAACATGTAGTTAATATGATAAATTATGTCCAATCTACATAATGAGCATTAAGTTGACTGTAATAGATAAATTTATCAATGATACTAAAAAAAGTAATTAATAGTATAATTATTGTGCTTAAATGTACTAGTAAAATTAAGTTGAATTCTCAAAAAATTCTGTACTTAAAAAAAAATCCAGTTTTGTTTAAATGACTCAATAATATCAAGTTGGATACTTGAAAATGTTATTATTATTTTGAAAAAATTAAGTACGATATACAAAGTCTGGCTTTGTTGAATCTAAGTAACAAAATTAAGTTTCTTTTACTTAGATTTTCTGTTTCGTGTACAAAAACAATTAAGTATTCTTAACAATGAAGAATCTAGTTTGAGCTACATAAATAAATTATGCAAAAAGTTGGCCTCAATTTTTTTAAGTAGATTAGGCAGAAAATTTTTATTAGTGTAACTCTTGCAGAAATAGAATTTTATTTGCAGAAAAATTAAGGTAATCAGCTGTTCCAGTCATTGTAATGCAGAATGTCAGAAAAATTTAACCTAAAATGCCCTTAAAATCAGAATCAGAAATACTTTATTTATCCACAAGAGGACATTTGGTTGTTTCAGTTGCTCTCATACACAGTGTAGCAGTAGGAATATCAAACACATACATTAAATAGATTAATTAATTAATAGACAAGAGTGTAAAAGAATTAAATGACAACATGCAAAGTCTTTAAGACAAGGAAAAAAATTAATAATGTAAGTAAAAGTGAGGCTGTAAACAAGGCAAAGGAATTAACACTTTTAACATCAAGGATATTACATTTGCTTATTAATGTATTAACAAATATCAGAGTAAAAACAGTGAAAAAACTTGAATTAAAGTCGATGGACTGACCTGGAAACTTTCACAGACCCGAAATTGTCAACAAACATGGCTGCTCTGTTCATAAACAGGAATTTAAGAAACTTAGGGTTTTCTTAGGCATTAAAATCAGTCACATGATTGTATTGTACACCAGCTAAATGTGGACATGTTGTGATGTTATATGAACAGCCGTTTGGGCATAATGTTGATATCTGTGATATCAACCATAGTACTGAAATTTGGAGTACATGTACTCAATTTTAGTTAACTAGTGCACCAGTACACTCTACTTGTGAAGCAAAAAGTGTCACAGGTACACTAGTAAACTGTTTTGGGTCTACTAGTACTGCTAGTAGACTTAAAAATGTTCACTAGTAGTAGTAAGCCTTATATGCTAATAAGGGGGCAGGAAAAGCTAATTCAGGCTTTCCTTTGGCTTTCAAAAATATTACAACCAATCAGGGTGTTGGATTTGGTTATAATCCATCCTACTTCATTTGCATTAGGTCTGCTAGTACTACTATGAAACTTTTGGCTTTACTCGTACTACTAGTAGACTAAAAACAGTCTACTAGTACTACTGGTGACATTTTTGCTTCACTAATAAAGTCTACTGACATGGCAGTTAACTTAAAATTGAGTACATGTACTCCAAATTTGAGTACTAGACGAAACTGTGGTTGATATCACTGATATAAATATGCTCAAATGGCTTCCTATAGATTTGCATGAAATTGTCTTGTAGTATTCTGTTTGTGTCGATTATGAGCTAATGAAGGAGTCACAAATTGTGATAAATTCATTTAAGTCCCACTAGTGAATGATCTTAGGAAAAAAGTGTTTGAGGGCTAAAGTTACAGGAACAGTCGTCATTTTAAAATGAAGTTTTATTAATGGAAAATCTCTTACTTCTGCTCACGGAGTGTGATTTATTCCCAGTTCCCCAGTCGAACCTCCGATGTAAAAGAAATGCAACTGAAGTCTGAGCTGTTCTCCCCGTCATTCTGTTTTTATTTATACAAAAGCTACAGCATGATTTCTTATAAAGAAATATCTAATTAATTACAAGGGCTGGGCACCTCCTTTGACACTAATGGATGCACAGCAGATTTAGAGGAGTTGCCTTAAGTGAAACAGGAGTTCGATTAAAAAAAAAAAAAAAAAAAAGAGTATAAATGTGCTGATAAATCGAATTTGCAGCGGTTTTTGACCCTGGATGGACACAATCTCTGCTCTGGCTTGTGAATTTAGCCACATCGTTAGGTAAAATATATATATATATATATATATATATATATAGATATATATATATATATATATAGATATATATATATATATATAGATATATATATAGATATATATATATACACACACACGTTTTTTTTGGGTGTCATGAATTTGTGTTGGTCTTCTAATAAAACACAGTCAAAAAATAGAAAACTATATTTCATACAATGTTTTTGTGCAAGTCATAAAATAATGATTGATTTATGATATGTACTAAAAGAAAACTAACATCATAGCACATGCAGTGACCACAGTCCCTTAAAATCAAATCATTCACACTAAATACTGCAATGTGAACGGAAAAAACAAGTGCGGCTATCAGACAAGGATGCACGGTGACCTTTTGATGGGAGGATGTGAAGGCTAAAGAGACTTAATCAAACGGAGCCCCCCCCACAGTGTGCCCTGACAGGCGCCGTGCATGAGCAGAACCAAACTATGAAACCTGCTAAATGATTAATAATAGCCTGTAGCTGTGTGTGATGAGGCTAGAGGGAATGCTTATTGGCAACTTCTCCACTCACTTTCACACATACACACATCTAGGGCTGTGAAATATGGACCAAAAGTCCATATTTCAGCTAATAGGTATTGTATCACATATTTCCCTTTTTAATACGGAAATAACTAATGGAATTAAAAACAATGATGGGATTCTAGTGAAAATCTAATATCATACCTGTTTGGTACCATGATGATGAGAATGGAGGTCCTACACACCAAGTATTTGGATAAGGTATTTAATAATTAAAAAAAATCTTTTCTACCTTGTCTAAAAGAAAAAAAACAATGGCACCATGTTTTTGTCTATTCATGGTGTCAGTAGTTTCTGAATACCCTGTGTTTTAATATGATAAAATCTTCATCACTCTGCTTGATATTGTTGACTAACTTCACGGTAACTTTCTTTCCGTAGCAACGTTCGACCAAATTCAAGTCCCAATTTACTGCTTCTTAGTTAGCTTGTCGTGCTTTCACATGCATCACTAACCAAACTCTGGTTCACTTGGGAGCAAATGGAGACCTCCTGTTTTCAGGTGGACCAGCGTCCAGCTCTTTGGTCTGCATTAGACTTTTCACACCAAACCCAATAAACCAAACTTTCCAAAAAACATGAACCAGAGTTTGTTTGGTCCAGACCAAATTAAAAACTTTGTAATGATAAATTCTTTATTATTTTCATTTTAGGTGCTATTGACAGAAAAATTAACCAGAAAATAATCAAACAGAATATTCAAACACTAAAACAAAATTTTCTTCAGGAATTCAAGTAAATAACCATAATGTGACAAATTAATCAAGAATTAATAATGACCTTTTACTGTTTCTTTCTTTCATGTTGAAACAAAAGATTATTTTTTTTTTTTTTCAAACCTCAAATATTGAACAGCAGAGACAGAGTTTACTGGTGATATTTTGTAATTATACACAATCGATATTTTCTTCAGTTTTTGATAACTTAAAGCTCTTGTTGTGTATTTAGGGATTTTCTATTTAACCACTTGTATCAGTCAAGTATCAATAATGTTAGATTTTTACTTATAGTATATATAACATCTAAATATGATAGTTACTCTTCATCATGACCAAATTTCCCTATGGATTGTATTATGTTTATTAACCTGTTCAGCCCGAGCCCCTTTTTTAAGCCTCCTGCTCGAAACCCATACCTATAAAGAAAAGAGTGTATCTCTGCAACCACAAGGTCTATATGAATAATTTTGGTGTAATAATAAAAGTAACACTTGAGAGATTGGTACAGATGTGTAATTATCAGTATATGTGTTACTGGGCAGAGTAAATGAAGATAGAATAGTCAGAATAATTTGAATATCTCATCCTCGCCTAAAACAGAAACGATTTTTTATTGTGAATATCTCTCTAAAAATGATGCTGGAGTGGCTGTGAAACACTAAAAATGAATAATAAAATATGTTTACATCATCTCTGCAAAGGATTATTGTTATAAAGTGATGCAGAGAAAAATTAAGGAGGATTGATAACATGTGGTCAGGCAAGGATTTTGAAAAACAGTGCATATTTAGCCAAAATTCAAAAATATATCTATTTGTCAAATAAAAGCAGACATGACTATAGTCTTCAAGGCGCAGTTCACTGCTTGTTCTGTCGTGTGGAGGAGCTTTTCTCCTGAGCCCTAGCAGAGCCAAAATTGGGTCCTATAGGCTGAAGAGGTTAATCATATTCCATATATTCCTTCTGTGAACAATCTTATAGCTGAGCATCAGCACCATTAGAGATATTGATTAAAAGACTATCTTATTGTTATTTTTAGGACACAATCTCCAACCATAATGCACTGACCAAAGGCTGGATGTCCACATCCTGCACCACCCGCAAAGCAAACTCAAAGCGCTTCCAGCCACGCAGCACATCTGCTCACCCCCCCTGAGGATCAGCACATGGACGTGCCCTCATGTTTTGATCAGAGCAGTCAGGGAGGCGAGGCCGGGTGGGGCGGGTGGTGGTGGTGGTGGTGGTGGTGGTGGGGGGGGCATGAAAGCACCACATGTATTTTTGGTGTATGAAAACGCACCTCGCAGTAAATATAGATCTGCAGCACTGCCCTCTGAAATGTGAGCGCTCCCTGTGTCAAGCATAAACGTGCTGCACGACTCGGCCTCTCGTCACGGCATCCATCATCCTCTATAATGCACACAAGGTCATCGGGTAATGAAGGAATCTCTTTAACTGCCTACAGTTTGTGGACTGCGGGAGCACGGGCCTGTAAAGTTGGCTCGTAAGCATGTGTGTGTACAAAGGAGGTGTTTCTTTAATGCTGCCGGAGAAGGAGCATTTTCATTCGGCTCAGAGAGCAGAAAGCCTGAGGGAAATCAAAGTGAGCATTTCCTTCATCCTAAAGCACCACCTTTAATAGGTACAACACCACCAGGCATTCAGCCCTGTCCTCTGGACTGTGGAGCACATATCATGGCCTCACTGCCAATCGGGTCCTTCAGGTGTTTTAAGAATATTCTCTTTTATTTATATCCGTTTGTTCTGCACTCAGCGTTAAAACTGAGTCTGTCCTCTTAGTCTGAAACATACATGAGAGCCACTAAGGCCGGAATGCATCGAGTTTTAAAGACAGATGTCTTTGCAAATAAGATATACAGACACTGGCCACTTTATTAGGTACACTTGCTCAACTGCTCTTTGACTGATAGATTATCAGCAAATCACATGGTTGCAAATCAATGCATGGCGTAACCCAGGTTAAATCACTGACTCTTACTGTGACAGTTAAATTCAACTGACTCTTATTATTATTATTATTATTATAATTATTATTTATAAAATAACAATGCATCAAATTTTTATAGCGCTTTTACAAAAAAGACTCAAAGACGCTTTACAGAGGATAACAACAAAAACAAAACAACCTGTGAGTGGTTAGGGTCATATGCGTTTGTGAACAGGTACGTTTTGAGTGATTGAGTGACAGCAGAGAGTCCGAGTTTCTGGTGTGGAGGGGATTGAGTTCCAGAGGGTGGGCAGCGATGGCGAAAGCTGGATCCCCCAAGGTCCGGTGCTTGGATTTGGTGATAGGCTTGAGGAGGTTGGAGTCGGCGGAGCGGAGGCTGCGGAGGGCCGATGGGCCTGAAGGAGGACTGTGAGGTATGGAGGGGCCAGTTTATGGAGGGCTTGGTATGTGATGAGCAAGACTTTGAAGTGGATGCCCTGTTTCATGGGAGCCAGTGGAGCTGTTGGAGGACGGGAGTGATGTGGTCTCTGGAGCGGGTGTGAGTGAGGAGGCAGGCGGCTTATTGTCCAGCCCGCGAGTTTCTCTGTGTCGTGGCTACAACACAGCTGATGGCAACTAGTGTGTCTTTTGAGCCACGGCACAGATGATCAGACACTACTATTGATTAATTGATTAAATATTTATTTTCCATTTATTCACTTAGGGCAAGGAAATGAATAGATATAGGGATATTGGGGCCTGACCCACACCCGGGTCAGTAGGTGGCTGTAATGCCCCGCTGTAAAGGTGGCCCAACGCCGTTAAACTCCACAAAGAAGAAGAGAAGATCAGCCACTACGGACACAAAAAAGTTTGGAAGTGAGAAAAAAAATGAAAAAGTGAGCAAAAGACATCTTAAACTCTTGCAACATACCTACCTCTCATCAGAGAAGGGAGACGACCGGGTTATCTCCGGGTTGTCCAGGATTTGCATGATGAGCTCACCTTATCACGCCAAACACTGAGGAAGCTCTAATGCTAATGCTGTGTACACTGTGTGACATGCTAATGTTGGCTCCGCTAGCCGCGGATGCTAATAGCCGTTAGCAAAGCCAATTATTTCATATGTGATATGCTAATGTTAGTTAGCTGCGGATGCTAATAGCCTGAGGCAAAAAGACCATTTAACCAATCGACTCATTAGCTCCAGTTATGGTGCGTTCCAGTTGTACTCGGAAGTCGGAATTTCCGAGTTCTGACTGGGAAATTTCCACTGGAACGCCCCCTCACCACCCCGAGTTGACAATCGAAGATGGCTGCCCCCATGTTAAACAGTTATTAAACTCCATATAAACATATTAAAATATGCTACATGAAGCTGTTAATTGCTTCAAAATGTGATTAATATGATTTTAATTCACCATTGCATGACGCAGAGGTTGAATGCTCTTATTTTTTGTGTACATTTAATGTTTGTTTATGACAAGAAAAGGAAAACGTGGGTTTAAAAGTCATGATTAATTACTGTATTGTTGGTAAAGTGCATTATTTGAGTTATGGTTAAGGTTATTTAATATATATCAATATATTCATTTAATGACCATCTATTTCAGAATTAGAATATTTAAATTTTTGTTTGTTATTGTGTTTATCCCATAAATTTTATTTCTAATACTCCATCAGTTATAATAATAGTTATGTTGATAGCACTGTGTAACAAGGACATTCGATGAATTAATGCTAGCTGTAGTTCATCATTTGAAATCGGAATTACGTTGATTCTGACCTCATTATTATAGGTCAGGTTTTTGGACCCACTGAGAATTGGAGCCAGGATACCATAGGATTTGTTGGAGACCTTAGATGGTGAGCTACCTGTGGAGATGAACTGAAACCAATGCATGCAGAAGATTGAAATTGAGGACTTTGTCTACCTTACAGTACTACAGAGCAGTAGGACCGAACTGTCCACTAGTGCAGTGGCAGCACATATTTTGATGATCAGGATCACTAAAGTTAAAACACTTGAGTCGAGTTGAAAGGCCCGTTTTTTGTTTATTATTATTATTATTATTATTTTTTACCCAGGTAAAAGTTATATTGTGTTTTTGATGATTTTGATGTTGGTTGATGGTGCTATTGTTCCACTGAACATATTTCACTGAACATGAAACTGTGATCTAGCATATGTTAACCCTTTGACTTCGACATTAAGAAATACATTTGCAAAAAAAATATTTATTGGTAAAATTTGTTCCTGCCTCTTCATTTAGCAAAATTTTAGGTTTTATTTTTCAGATCAACCAGTCAGGAAGCAGTTATGCAGGTCAGCTCGTGGGTTGACTTATCTGTTCAGGGTTATTCTGGGCATGGATAGATTTCTTTAATTTCTTCAAATTTTTTTTTTTTTTTTTTCCATATAAAGCCATCACAGAGAGCAGAATTTGTTAAAATAACCTTTAACCTTGCTACATTCACTATTTAAAGAGGTGGGTGAAGATAAAAAGCCAAAGATAGGTTTTCAGAGTTTTAAATACAGCAATATGCTGTAAAAGAGATCTTGATCTCAATGGGTTTTTATCTGGTTAAATAAAGGTTAAATATATATATATGGCGGCAAAAACAAGTCAAGCAAGTGGTCACAATGCCAGTCAAAGGGTTAAAGTAAATTTACTAAACATTCCTCTTGTAAATTAATCTAACTTCAGTTAAAGGGTTACACAGGCATGTAGACAGGATCAGACGACCTGCTGAGGGGACTGAGGTGTTGCTTAGCGTTTGGGGCCAGGTGGGTCACTCTTGTAGTGCAGAACCTGCTGATTTGCTGGGTTTTCAAGCACAAGCATCTCCAGAGGAGGATCCAAAAAGGGAAAATATCCAGTTAGCAGCAGTTCTCTGTCCTGGCCTCTTTCCATTGGCTTCCTGTTCATTTTAAGATTTTATTGACAAGCAAGGACCACACCATCAACAGAATGCGATTCAGTTATTCTACAGAAAGTGAATTAAATTTTTCTGTGAAGCTGATCGATGTTGGGAAATCTTCTTGGGGATCCACCGTAGCTCTTGGACTTGACCAACCCCCTTAGGGCCCAAGAAATTAAAGGATAGAGAGGAGAGGGAGGGGTGTAGAAAGTAAGAGCGAAATGGGAGGAGAGGATTAGGTTTGAACTTACAGATTTCCTGGAAAAGGTGTGGTTGAGGTGTGGTCCAGCTCCAGAAACTTTGCTGTTCAACATTACTTATTGCTTTTTTAACCTCTGATCTTTTCAAAGTTTACACCCTGTCGGGATCTTTGAGGTCTGTGGAGCAGCTCCTTCCTGTTGTCGGTAAGGCCAGGCTAAAAACTCAAGGTGGCCGAGCCTTTTCTTTCATCTTGAAATTAGAATTTCACCACCCTCTACTTCTACATCTTGTCTTAAACTTGTACCCATTGGTTTTGTTTCAGCATGAGGGCTGTGTGGTCTGTTCTTACTTGTCTTTTTTCCTCTTAATTTGGCTTTATTTTAACCAATTATTTTCTGTTTTTAACAGTTTTATTTATTTTGATGATTCTACTGTTTTTTTTATCATTCAATTATTGAATTCTATTTTATTTCTGCTCTGTAGCCACTGTGCAGCACTTTGGTGAACTTGATTGTTTTTTAAAATGTGATGTGTAACTAATTTAGACTGGTTTTAATTGTAAAGTGATTTGCATTAATTGAGGCCACGTCCACACGTAGGCACGGGTATTTTTAAATGCAAAGGTTTTCCTCATTGTTTTAAAAGAGTCTTTGTCTGCACAAAATACAAAAACACATTAATGCTCTGATAAATGTTGTCTACTGGCACATAACAATATTTGCGACATATAACATTTTCACAGTTTATATTAAAGTGGTTTAATTTTCAAATCTATTGCAACTACACATAAGAGTAGTGTTGCAGTTTAACTTGTGACCATGTTAACTGATATTGGCTGGAAGTTTTAGCTAAAATGTCTTTGTTTGCTTTTGCAGAGAGTCAACAGTAACTTGACGAGCCGCCCAAGGGATGCAGAAGACCATTTCTGGGCACACAGCATGTCAGCAGATGGGATATAGAAGAAGAAGACCACCCGGGCGCCACTCTTGTCAGCTAAAAAGAAGGAGCTGAGGCTGTTATTCGTACAGGTGAGTCAAAATTGGACCACAGAAGATTGTAAAAGTGTCTCCTGATCTGATGAGTCTGGATTTCTGCTCCATATTCAGAAGGTAGGCTCAGAGTTTGGTGAGAACATCATAAAGCATGGACCCATCCTGCTTGGATCAGCGGTTCAGGCTGCTGGTGGTGTTTTTGGCACACTTTGGGTCCCTCAGTCCCACCTGATCGTGGTTTAAACCCCACAGCCTACCTGAGTGTGGTTGCTCACCATGTCCATCCCCTTATGACCACAGGTTTCACTCCCCCTCTTGGCTTTGCTCAACATGTTCTACAAAACATAAAAGAGTTAATAAACCTCAAAAAAACATGATTTGAACCTTTTTAAACTTTCATTTCCTGCAGTGTCATTGAGCTAAATAACATCGAGATCTGATTTGAGTCCATATTTCCCACCCTAGCAAACTCCACAGTGTAAACAAGATGTTTTGTTGGTCTTGTTTCCTTCAGTCAGTCAAGCCTGACACTCCATAAAGGGTTAAGTGAGTCGCAGCTTAAGCAGCGTCTTGATTTACTACAGTACCTTTAAGGACAGGTTAGCCAAGTTTAAAAAATGAACAGACTCCCCCGCCACACTCATTGCACTCCCGTGTCCCTGGGGAGCGGTGCATGGTGTGCAGCTTTGTAAAAGAGCACATTAATAAGGGAAGAGCTTGTTCCTCCGTGTCGTTTAAGTGTTTCTGGAGGGCATCCGCCGTGTCCTCCACGCTCTTTGGGGTTGGAGGAAGGGGATGGTGATGGGATGTGTCCCATTTCTTAATGGATACTCCACACATCAGGATTCCCTCCAAGGGTTCTGCTTCATGGTATTTTCTGTTCCTCAGTGTGTTTTTATTTATCGCTCCTGAATGGTGGTGTAGGTTTTTCTGTCAGAAGAACAAAATATTTCCTGACGTGCACATTTTAAGATAAGTGAACACTGGTGGGGAGGTTTGACAGTCTGATGTAACAGAATTATGTCCTGTCCTCCTATTTTTAGCCTTACAGTGAAGTCATCATGGATCAAAAAAGATAAAGCGATGAAACGCAGACCCTTTAACTAAGGGCTTACAAGATGCTGACAAGGAGTCCTGTCATGCTAAGCATGTTTAGCACTTTAGTTTGACATGCCTGCTTGCTAAACATATTAACCACTGGACTGAAAGAAACGCCATGCATTAGATTTTGTACAAAAGATACAAAAAGGTACTTATTGAGGGCACCAGCAGGAGAAAATGTCACACAGGGACATCTTTGTCCTCGAGGTGTCTCTGTGTGGGCACATGATCACAGTGACGAAGGCTACGTCCACACGTCCAATCAAACTTTATTTATACAGCACAGTTCATACAAATTAAAAAGACAAAAATGAATGAATATATATATATATATATATATATATATGTATGTATGTATGTATGTATGTATATATATATATATATAAACACACACACACGTGTATGTATGTATGTATGTGTATATATATATGTATGTATGTATGTCTGTATGTGTGTGTATATATATATATATATATATATATATATACACATGTATATATATATATATATACATACACACACACACACACACACACACACACACACACACACACACACATATATATATATATATATATATATATATATATATATATATATATATATACACATATATAGATGGATAGATAGATACATACATAAATAATAATAATAATCATTTTATTAAAACCACCCAGCAAATAAACGCTCAGTAGAAGTCCATCTACTAAGTATTATTCCACTGTAATTGTAATGATAGCAGGTAGGTTGTCAAAAGGATTTAGAGACTAATGCACACCAAAGAAGCTAAAAGAAGAAGAATGATAAAATAAAGATGACTGATGAATTATAAAAGAATGGAAAGAAGAGAAAATCCAAGAATCATCAGACAGAAATAAATAAAATGCTAAAAATACATTTAAAATAACTAAGTAAAAAATATGTTTAAAGATAGAAATTAAATCTTAGATGATTAAGTGTAAAACGATAAGAACTCTAAGAACATAAGATATATACGCAAACATTAAAAATGAAATAAAACATCAGAAATAAAATTTAAAACTTTAACAATGTAAGGTCAAAAGTGATACTCATAAATAAATAATTATAAGAGTCATTAAAATTATAAAATCCTACATAAAAGCCAAGACACGAAAACACACAGATAAACTTTTTATTACCTCTTGACTTTCTCCATGACATGCACCCTTTGTTTGCAATTTCTGTGCAAAGTCTGTTTTATTGTCATATCTGTTCCCACTTCATGCCCATGGTGTTATGGTTCAACTTGTGGCTGTGTTAAGTGGTGATAGCAGCCATTTTGACTGAAGATATATACATATATATATATATATATATATATATATATATATTATATATATATATACATATATATATATATACACATATGTATGTATGTATGGTTTTTGTTTGTCAATTTTCTGCATGTGCATGACATACAGAGTCATTGAAATGGCGTTTCTCGCTTCCACCAATAAACAAACAGATTAAAACAATTTCACAACAATCTGAGGTAGTTCACAGCTTGTTTGTAAGACATGTTCTCAGCACATTGAGAGGAGGAGGGAGGGCAGTGCAAAAATAAAGATGTTGTAAAGTGCAAAGTTGTGACGGATGGTTACAGTAACAACAGAAGCAGTGAAATTAATAGTGCTAATAGAGTACCTTGGATTGGGAGGTAGTGCAAAAATAATTAATATGTACCTAATACTAGATGTGCAAAATTGCAGTGTTGTATAGACAGATTTATACAGATCCGTGGATACATATAGCTGTTATAACCATGGCAACCACAGAGGAATTGCAATGGGTCACCAGTCAACATGGGCACCTGGGAAACAGCAACAGTCTCATCCAAAATGTTGGCAACGTTTGTATGAAGTGTTTTTCATTCAGCATCACAGGTCATGGCTCTGTCATTCGCCTCCTCCCTCAGTCATGTCAGTAATTTTAGTCTGATGGTCCGTGAACCACTAAAACAGGCCTAGGACCCAGACTTTGGGAAAGGCTGCCAGAAAGAACCTCACCTGGACCAGATCGGACCAGCTCAACTCACGTCATAGTTTTCGTCAACAACCTTTTTTCCCCTGATGAAAACTAGACAGTAACTAATAAAAACAAGAGCACATGGACAAAAACTCAAACGAAATTAACTGACATTTTCATCAACAAATAAAAACTAGACTAAAATGTTTGACAGAGACTTAATCCAATCAGACCTAATTTGGTCATGTAGAAAGTAGAGACAAGTTAGGAATATATCCAATCACAGCTGCCTTAGCTTGGTGGTGGTGGGATAAGTGTTGGAGCAAGATTGCTCTCAATAACAGGAAATAAATGTTATTACAGGATAAAGTGTTGTTTGACTTAGAGGGGAGCTATTTTGCAGATGTTCCTTTCCGTTTGAGGATTATTTACAACACAGAATCAGTTTAAGTCTTTTTAAATAGACAATATCTTTGAGGATCCACAGAAGAATTAATTGATGGGTTTCAAATATCCAAATTACTGTTTATTCTAATTGCCCTTTTCTATGGTTTGATAAGTGGGCCTAAAATTGTTTTAGTATGTTTTTACCCAGGACACAGTAAGACATACACAGCATTAAAAGTGAATAGTATAAAATGTTAGAAAGTTTTATTTAATTAATCCCACGGTTTATAAAGAATTACAATAGGGTAGGATAAGTTCCAGGAGTTGTGGAGCGATCCAATCAGAGCTCCTCTCTTTATGAATTGATATATTCATGTAGAGCAGGTTCACTGTTTGTTGTCAGTTCTGGTATTGTAACTGAGATGCTCTGCCAGGTAGCCTAAATAAAGGTGACTGCATTTCACACAAAAGTTCAATTTGTTTCTGTTCATTTATACATTCAGACTTTACTAGCATTCAGTAAAGGGTTATTAGATGTTTGATTTTATCCAAGTGTAAAACATGACTTCAGAAATTCAAGGAAACATAAAAAATGCCTTACCCTTTACACTTCATATTTTAATCGACTAAATTTACAGCAGATTTCATCGACTAAAATGTTGTGCAATTTCATCAACTGAAACTAGACTAAATTATAACAATTTAGAGACTAAATTATGACCAAAACTAAAAGATATTTTAGGCAAAAGACTATAACTAAAACTAAATTAAATAGTGCTGTCAAAATGAACCCTGGCTCAAAGCATGTAAGCGTGATTAAAGGTGGACAATTTCAGACAAAACATTTAGTCTCACTACCTTTTCTACCTCCTCTTCCAGAACAGCTGGTTAACAGTTCTCTTTTATCGCCTGACGTCCTCTCATCGGCTCTAAAGTCAGAATAACTCGCTCCATTAGCGAAGGGCTTCAGCACACATACCAATCTGTTGAGCAGCAGTTTAACTAAGACGCCTCGACTTTAGCAAACCTGAAACCAATTTCTCCTCCCTGTTTCATCGAGGTTAATAGTGTCCAGACACAGCAGCCATTAAATTAATTAAAACAAAAATAGAGCTCCCACATAACAGAGATGGATGGGGCTCCGGCCAAGATATTTACAGGTAACTTAATTACATTCACCAAATAAAACACATCTAGGTCACAAAGAGGAGAATTCTAAATAGGCAATTAAGCCGTGGTAAGAGCCTTAATAAGGCAAGCAAAGTACATAAAATGAGGGGAAGTAAGAGAGTGTCAGTGCAAACGACTTTGCCTAACACTATTCATCACGGGACTAAGTGGTAAGATGGTGTGAGGCTGCTAAATTCTAACAGCATTAATCCCTGATAGCACGGCTCATACCAGCCAGTATCAATAATGGCAATAATAACTCATCCATCTGGAAGTCGTCCAGACCCTGACTGGTTAATTATGCTCCCCTCATGAATATGCCTCCCGGATTTTAACAGTAGGAGAAGAAGAAGAACATGGCAGGGGGATAGAGAGAGATGAAGCGAGGGAACAATGGAGCGGCCTCCCGTCTAAATAGCTTTTGTTAGCCGCTTCAGAGGCATCTGCCCGTTATGAGCGCTTGATCATACTGACACCGGCTTCAGGGACTGGGCCTCATCCCAGCTGCTGGACGTCAAGGGACCTTGAGCATCTGCAAACATGACAAGAAGTCATTTATTAGACAGCAACCTTGACCAGCTTATTGTCCCCAAACTTGAAATTGTCATTTCTGAAGGAAAATTGCTTGATCTCTTTGGTCTGGTATGAATAGATTTCAATAAAGTGGGTGAAGGACAGTGTGGGGCCGTGGCCTTCATTACTGGATTTACTGCAGAGCGCAGGCTGCTCTTTCAAACACATTTCAATAGTAATGAATATCTGTGCTGATAAGCAGGGAGAGAGCATCTCTGCTCATAAAGAACATTTACGTAACCATGAGGATGCCTTTAAAGCTGAGGACATATGCTGGAGTACAGTGCTGATGCAGTTCAATGATATTTTATCATATTTAATATCTTTATTTTAAAGCTTATACGTCTGTCATCTGTGAGCTAAAGGGTCAGGGGGTCAGCCATTCCCTTCTGCACATGCTGATGTGTCCTTGGGCAAGACACTTGACCCTTAGTGGTGGGATAAGCAAAAATTATACGCCATTTCCATTACGCCACAGTGATCACCAAGTGGTGGGCAGGGGGCCACATCAGGCCCCCAAAAACTTTCATGTGGCCCCCTTAGTGTTATCATCCAGAAGAGGATTAGGGTCACCCCAAAAATCTTGTTTTTCAAAGGTTGACATTTTCTTAATGTCTCTAAAAAAAAAAGGTCAGAGCCCTGAGATTAAAGTCAAAATTGTGAGAATTCAAAATTTTGAAAAATTAAAGGCAGAATCAAAATTATAGTCTAAATTTAGATATCTGTGTCACCGATATAAAAAACATCAGGCTGCAAATTCTGAGATTAAGGGCAGAATTCTGGGGAAAAAAATATTCTGAATTTTTTATCATTTTTCTCAAGACAACAAATATGACAGACAACTATGATAAGGACAGATTTATGGTTTGGGCATCCATGGGTTTGTTTCTATCAGACATTCTTACTTTAAGTGCCTTTGTCTCTGCCTGGATGGATACATCTCCAGATGTATGTATATATAATATTTATATGTTATATATCATATACATACATCTTCATATATGTGCTCAGCATAAATGAGTACACCTCTTCAGATTTGTCAGAAAACTTTTAGTTTCCTTTCAAAATCAACATTTTCTACGACATAATACACCACAAAATACTCCCCCAAATGTGGGCCATTGATTGCAAACAAGATTTTTTAAGTTGCACACAAAAAAGTATTTTTCTCAATTTAAGATCAGGATCAGGATTCTTCAGTGGTATTTCTATTCTCTCTCAGGTAAAGAGTAGTTTTCTTCCACCTGTGCAGCTACCTCTAAAACATCGGCCCCCCTGTGATTTCCAAAATAAACCCTCAGCAATATAAAATGTCACCCCACAACCGGCATTCACTGCAAACACACTTAACACAGCCTCTCGGCTCTTTCTTCCCCTTGTTCCTCGTGCACACATAAGCCCAGCTGGCAGAGCCTGGCTCACCTCCACATGAAGGAACTGTCTTTTCTAACCTAATTCTATCCTTTAAGATGAGTATCCCCCTTCCCTAATCCCCTGTTGGAGCAGCTAAAGGTTTCTGTTCCAGAAGTTTTATCCCGCAGGATTGGATCCCTAAATTTTTGTCCCCAGCACGGACTAAAAGAGGAAATGATCCTTCTTTGGATTCACAGAACAAAGATCTGCTACAGCCGAGGTGCTTTAAGTTAACTAAAAGTGTTGCAGTACTCAAAACTCAGCTGTGTTCTCGGCCATAATTAAAATGAAAAATAATATTTTTAAGTGGAAAACACTTAACTCCGACTTAATTGTGTCAGCTAATTGATGAAATAATAGAACACAGTGACTAAAACAATCAATAAGAGCAGATTAATGGCTTCTCATTTTAGCTCAGTTTTTCACCGTTGAGCTTTAAAAAATAAAAGGTTATGAATTTGCAAACCATTTTTGTATCAGACCAACAGTAATGATGCTGTACTCTATATGTGCAAGTGAATCATTCAATAATCACTGTCGTAATTAAAAAAATTCCAGTGAAGTTGGGACATTGTGGTAAACATACATAAATGAGGTAGTATATTATTTTCTTTTTGAAAATCTTCTCTCATTTTGAATTTGATACCTGCAACATGTTAAAAAAAGCTGGGATGGGGACAACAAAAGACTGAAAAAGTTGAGAAATGCTCAAAACTCACCTGTCTGGAATATTCTACAGGTGAGCCGGTGAACAGGAAGCAGGCGAGTGTCATGATTGGTGTAAAAGGAGCATCCCTGAAAGGCTCAGTGCTTCACAAGCAGGGATGGGGCGAGATTCACCACTGCAGTGAACGACTGCTGGAGAACGTAGTCCATCATTTCTTACACAGTGGGGGGTGTGAGGCAGAGATGTCTGGGCATGTGCCCCCCAAAACTTTGATTGGTCGCCCCATGTGCCAATCAAAATTTGCGCTTTTTGATTGGCTACTTGTCATGTAAGAGGTGGGGTTTCAGTAAAATTCAGTGGGCTGTGCAACAACCAGCTCCAGTGGCTTTTTTGTTAATGTTGTATAATGTGAAAATTTAATTTTATTAGAACCTAAAAGTGTGAATTAAATGTTTTTACTTGAGAATTAAAAGAATGAGGTTACTAAGTTGCCCTTCTGTTGTTTTTATCTTTTTAAGATAGAATGCCAGTTAGAATGTTAACTTTAATTAATGTGTATGTATAATTATAAGGGGAAATAAATACTGCAAAGTTCTGTGTTGCACAGCAAAACTTAATGAAGAAATTATTTTTAACATGTTTGGATGTATTTACAAAACCTGAGAGTAATTGAGGAGTTTAGAATCGAGATTTCATCATCTACAGTCCACAATATCAACAAAAGGTTCAGAGAGAATGGAGAAATATCTGCATGTAAGTGGCAAGGCTGAAAACTAACATTGAATGCAGGTCTTATTCCAGCAAGACGATGCCAAGACACTTTCTGCTTGTGTTACAACAGCGTGGCTTCAGAGTGCAGGTACGAGACATACCTGCTGCAGTCCACACCTGTCTCCTTTTGACAGCAGAGACCTCAGACTGTTGAGCAACTGAAGTCGAACATAAAGCAAGAATGTGAAAGAATTCCACCTGCAAAGCTTCAACAGTTAGTCCTCAGGTAGTTGAAAGGGAAGGTGATGTAGCAGAGGTAAACATGCCCCTGTCCCAGCTTTTCTGAAACGGGTTGCAGGCATCAAATGAGTGAATATTTGCAAAATAGTGAAGTTGATCAATTTAGACTTTAATCTCTTGTCTTTGGCATGTATTTAATTGAATGTAGGTCGAAAGAATTTAAAATCTATGTATTCTGAGTTTGATTTATGTTTTACACTGCGTTCCAACTTCATTGGAAGTTTGGTTTGAATAAGCATGTCAGACTTTGTGGATGTAGCTAGAAAATCTCGTGTTTTTCTAAATCAAAAATGCTGGCAAACTCCTACACACAGTGTAGATTGCAATAATACCTTTCATCAGAAATACATTTGTGCAACTGTGACAGTGTGTAGGTGTTTGTTTTCCACTTTTTGGTGGACTTATTTACATCTAAAGCAGTCATCTTGCAAATGATTTTTTTTTGTTTTAGCCCTTTTGTCTATCATTCACTATAGTATTTTTTATTATTATCAAAAATTATTTAACCAGGAAAACCTCATTGAGATTAAAAATCTTATTTGAGAAAGTGTCTTGGCCGAGACAGACAGCAGCACATTGCAAGATTATAGACAAGAAACAATAACAAAATACAAAATACCAATTCAAAGTCACAGATCAGTATATCATCAGTCAAAGCATCTACAACCTGATCATCTACTACGATGCATTTAATCTGCTTTCAAAAAGATTTGAAGGACTTATTTCCATCTTAAGCACATGTCCTCTAAATTAATTTAAATTTTAATTAAGTTTGGGCATTTTGATCTATTATTTGTTATAGTATGAGAGTATATATTTAGCGAAAGCCTACTCATTCGAATACATGGGAAACTTGTTGCATGGGGCCAATCATGACATTTTTATGAATAAGATATGTATTTATATAAAAGTTTTGTCAGTGGTGTTTGATTTTTAATATTTTTGCAAAGAGCATTTGATGGAAACTTTATTATCCATGTGGGTGCTGTTACATAGTTTGTCCTGTAGAGTGTGCCCTGACTCCAAACTTTGCAACACTCTTGTCTGCAATGTGTCAAAACATCTATCTATCTATCCATCTATCTATCTATCTTTGTAGATTTATATATACTACAGCAATACTCTAAATGCACTTTCTGTTGAATCCGAGCATCAGTTGTGACAAGTCTACAAAGGAAAGGCATATTCATATTTCAGTAGTTTGACCTTTTAAATTAATCTTTTAAAGGTTGTATTCGTTTTCTTCAAGTTTTATATGCTCCTCAGTGTGTTTAACTCGTCTCCTCCACATGAATAGGTAATTTATGAATAAGACAAAAAACCAGTGGCATAAGGACCTCTCCGTCTATAGTACCAGTAGCTGCCTGGACAGGTCATTCCCCGACCCTCCTAAATCGGCCTACCAGTGTTTCATCAGCAGTTTAAGCGCATGAGCTGTGCAGGCGTAAAGACTGCAGAAAGAATACAGTACTGCTGAAAACAAAGGGCTAAAAAGTGCTTAAACTGGCCAAATACCAGAGTAGATAAGTCAAGTAACCAACAGAGGCCTGGGCCCACATGGGGCAGAGTTTCTTAAATGTTCTGAGCTCATTCAGAGCATTTCAGACACTAAAAATTACACAGTATATTAAAATTAGTTTTATTTTTATGATAAGTGATTCTGAACAGTCTATCAGTCACAGAAATTGAGTACATTTTCCTGAGTTTGGGTAAAATCTGACCTCTTTAGAGATCATACAGGGTTTGTCTTCACATGTCATTATAGTAGAGCTGTGGCAGCTTTTCCCTCAAAAGTAAGGTCATAGTGAAGCATCATCCTTGTTGGGTGGGACTTAACTCAGCTGGATCTTAGTCCTGCTTGGGCCTGCCTTTGAGATTAAATGAGACTCCAAATTTGAGCTTCAAAACATCAGGGTTGTACCTTGAGGCCATAGATTACTCAAATCAGAGTTCATTAGAAAGCCCCTCTTGACTGTGACTGAGAGATTTTTCTCTATTTTATCACTTTTGGGGCTTTTCTGCCTAATTAAGAGCTATAGACAACTTATCCACCGTCTCCTTTATTTCACCGAGGAGAAATGGGATAGAGTCAGAAAATGGGGTGAGCATAGAAAGACGTTTTATAGTTGAACCCACTCCCGCTGCATCAAGAGCACCAGGCTCTCTGATAAAACGCTCAGCTTTTAGAGCCAAGATTTTCCTATTGTTTTGGGGATTTCATTTTCAGCTTAAATACTTTGTGTCCACACACTTGTGTATTTTTCATGATTTCTTCTGCAAACACTGAAAACTTGATTTTATGTATTTGCCTCCCGGCACACAGAAACAAAGAAATCATTTCTTAAAATACAGAGGAAACTATCTGCAAGTTTGGTGCGACCATCTGAACTTTATTCTAAAGAAATCATCCTTTTTTTCAAGACTTGTTTAAAGGTTTGACCTTTACATGAGAGGACCATTGATAGCATGGAAAATAAGTTGAAGGAGTGTGGAAGGACATGCAGGAAAGGAGCTCCAGGTGGGACTTAAATCTGAGCCATCTGCTTGGAGAACTATGATCCCTGTCACTGGATAAATGTAAACTTCAATGACTTTGATTTTGAGATTCATAAATTAAATTCAAGATTGAAGATTGAGGAATGCCCACAGCTTGGCAGTTTAGTGATTATGTCCTCATGCACCATGCACAGATGATGTTGTTTGAGGTTTGAGTCCAGACTGGGGCCTCTATTCCAAATGTCATTCCCCACTTTCTGAATCTATCCACCATCCTACCCTCTCAAAGAAAGCCTAAAAAGATCTTGGGGAACAAACAACAGTCTAATGAGTAGAAGTTTGACTTGGACTTGAGCACATTACAGGACATCAGAAGTCAGTGTTTAGAACACCCACAGGAGGGTTTAGTTATACGCCATGAAGTCTCTTAAAGTTTACTGCCGTAGATCATGAGGTCTTTTTTTGACTTTATGGAAGTTGGCCTCAGATCCAGGTGACGACGGGGAGGCCATGTTTGATAGGCTGACTGGCCCTGCTGTCACATCAGAGAGGAAGCCTCTAGATAACATGAACCATTACAGGACCAGCTCAGGCTAACCACACTCCAGTAAACACAGTGACAACAGACACTCACAGACTGATTAACTACCAGTTCAGACAACAGTTTGTCTCTCCAGTGTGAGGCTGGAGTGTAGGACTTCGGTCTCTAAAAAAAGCACAAAGTCCTGCAGGCCTATAAAATAGCTTTTGAATTGAGAGAGACATATAATCACTGCTGTTACTTTTGGAACTCTGCATTACCTTGGCATTACCTCTAACCAAGAGCTCAGACTTAAGAGTTCAAATTGATGTATGATTTAGCTATTAAATCATCCTATGAAAGCCTCAAACTCAAGAGCAAAACCAAGAGCAGGTATGAGTGACATATTGTTAAGTCGCTCTGGTTTATACCACCAACAGCAACATCGGCAAGAAAATCTGACAATTCCAAACTCTCTGCCTAAATTATAAAGAAAGATTTATAAAGGTTGTGGAGATTCTGGTCTACACATGGTGGTATTTCAACCGCTCGGCAGAGAAGGACAGTGAGATGGAGGTTGTTGGTGCTGGTGATACTAGACCAGAAAATGCAGACCAGGAGTGAGCAGCATGAGCACAAGCCTCTACTCACACATGGATTAGATGTGTTTTACCCGTCTCTTCAAAAGTTATACTGTTGGATTTAATTTTGCTGTGAGATAGATGTGAGCTTATTATTTTCTCTGCAACCCCCTGCAGGGATCTAAACATTTAAAATGCATAAATACCTGTGATACCTCATGTTCAAAGCAATATAATCTCTTTATTTTAAGGATAGACAGATAAAAAAAAAAATAAAAAAAAAAAAGCTTTTCATACAATTAGGATATTGTCATTTTTGTTACCTATAGCTGCTAAACCTTGGCATCATTTTGGTTCTGCAACATTTCCAAGGTGTTGGTGCAACTTGAAAGAAGGCAAATGTTTCACCTGAAGATGTTGGAAATAACAGGAAATATTATAAAATGGCGTGTGCACAGGACTTGTGTTTTTAGACAGTTTTATCAATAAAGAATTCATAACTTATACTTTAACTTTAACTTTATATAGAACTTATTTTTTCCCAGAATTGTAACCATGTTTAATTTGGTATCATGACAACTCTGCTTCCTCGTTTTAGGTCAGTTAATTCCCTGCCAGCTATTATTTAGCGGGCTTACACCAATCCTTCCACAAAAGAACACTCTTTGACAGAATTACTATAATGTGAATGTCCCAGAATGACAAATCAACATTCGAGTAAGACAGCTTAACTTTTATTGTGCCCCTAACATAAATGCAGACTGCAACCTTAAAACAAACACTTGAACCTGAAAGCAACAGTTGAAAAAAAATAAGGACCAGACAAATGATTTGTTCTCTATAGTTCATAACTTAAACTGGTGTCAACAATGAAAGATAACACAAATAAGGTCCTTGTGACTGTAATCTGAGAACTCTTGCTGAGAAAAGTTGTTCTCATCCTAAAAAATAGAGTTGTATGTACTTAAGTCAATTAAAGTACATTTAACCCCCATACAGCCTTTACATAGTTTCAGACACGTGTCCACTCAAGGTCTGAAACTCATTCTAGTCCCCATGAAGATAGAAATACAGAAATACACTCTTGACTACAGACATATGGGCGTTTGTCATGATTCTGCTGCACTGTGGCTTTCCAGTTATAACCTGGTGAATTACATAGTGTAGGAAGAGTCCATCATTAAAGATGGAGGCAAACATTCAGACTGCTACTCCCACTGCATACATGGAGAGCTGAGTCTGTTTCTGTACGGGCGAGGAAAAGGGAGAAGATTGCACTTTTCTATGGTATTGCTTACACAAATTACACATAAAACTGATATTACTCAATATATTACTAATTTACTAAAGAAAAAAATGTACAGTATACTTGTGTCTTCTTCTGCCAAAGCTACTGTACCATCAGTTAACCACACATAAAACCAGGGAGCTGCATCTCCACCTAGGGGTGCTGGCCCCAAATTAGAGGTTTGAAATGGCACGCGTCTGGAGCTGTGGAAATGTGTTTTTAATCAGATGAATTGGACAGTGAAACATTTGAAAGACGCTCATGTTCTGCTGAAATAAATTAAGTGTGTATAAATAATGTAATCTCCACAAAAAAGTATTTGTGCCTGTGTTGTAGAATGGTGGTGGGTTATGTAGAGAAAGAGCATCACTCCTCCAAATGAATGGTGGAGGAAACATTACAGTCCTTCAAAGAAAAGAGTACAGGAGACTGTGTCCACAGATTACACTTAATGCACTGGCAGTGCCAAAAATGTCCTTTTTGAAGTGCTTCTCGAGAGCACCATAAGTTTGTTTTGGATAGCTCTGCAGGCCTAATATTCCATAAGTGAAAACATCAACAACAACAACAACAACAAAACAACACACACAAAAAAACATGAAAACAAAGAAAAGGAATCATGCGCTTTCATTAGACCTGTAATCAAAACTGGACACTGCACCCTTTAAAAGACGAGTCAGATTAGGTTCATCCCTGCCATTGCTGTTGAAAAATCTGGTATCACAAATCCCACTCCATCTTGATTTTGATTGGTTAACGTAGAATAAGTAACATTGACAGTCACAGTGTTGTTCCAAAAGTTGAACATGCTCTGTAAATGCAACAAACAGCTGACACTATGGGAGTTTCACAACTAAAATCCTCAGTACTACAATTCTACATTGCATTTATTTGATAGAAAAATATCGGCACTGCCATCACAAAAGCCCGATCTATTTAAGTCATGTCTGTTAGCTCATGAACTAAGAGCATCCAAATATTTCAGTCATCATCATTAATGGACTTTGTTTTTTCCCTTTCATACTGACATTTAATTTGAGTGGTGAGTTCAGACAGATCAGAGTTTTCTTGCAAATCTTAAGACAAAGATGTATCTTAAACCGTCAAAAAACCTCTGATGTTCTTTGCAGATGAACTGATGTGTGCAGCTAGTTTAAAATAAAGCCAGTTTTCTTTCTTAAATCTTTCCTGCCAAACATCAATGGACTGATACCACCATTTTCTAAAATAAACCTGTAATTTTCTCACATCTTTTTGCTTTAAATCAGCCAGATATATACTGTCTCAAACTTAAACAAACCACAAACCAAATAATGTGATTTCTAGCATGATGACAGACAAAATGATTTACTGCATTGAAACAGAGCTTTCAAGGATGTTAAACCTCTCATAGAGCTCTGTAATTAAGGACTTAATGACTTCCTGTGACATGACCATGTAGCCTCCAGTTTTAGACAGGAATCTGGGCGAGAGGATTTACGGGAGAGGCTTTCAGCTCATTTTTCAGTTTGACATGTCATTGTGTTTTCTGTGGAGTAACAGCCCCTGAACAAGAGATTTTGGTGTTGTTAGATTCCTGCACAAATAACCATGCTGTATTTGCTGTATTGTTTTGTACAATAATATTTTACTGCAGCACTTTAACTTTCATTTTTAATTTTTTCCCCCATTTTAGCCGCCAAGCTGTGACAAAATGAAAGTGGCTGTTATCTTCGTCCTGCTCTTTGCCACAGTCCTCTGTCGACCGGTCAGTTTTTCTCTTGAATCAAAACTTTTCCAGAATATTTGTCGAATCAGAAAAGCAGCTTCCTGCCCTTGTTGACATTAATTTTTTGGACAACTTTTTCAAACATTTTTTTTTTACCTTTTTTGGATTTAACTTGTATACATCTTTCCTTCCTTTTAGGCCAGAAAAGTTTCTCTCAGCAGTTCAGAGAGCTCAGAAGAAGTGGTGAGTATCTACAGAAGAGATAAACAGAAACAAAGAGGTAAACCCACCATACTAACTTATGTCTTGTCCACAGGTAAGACGACCAGCAGCTCAGGCTATCAGGAAACAAGCATTGGTGGCTCCACAGGCCCGTGTAGCACCTGTACAGGTAAGAAAATCCTTTCACTAGAATTTTAGTCTCACATTTTTTCTGCTCCTACTTCACACAAAGTTATGTTATCCCTCCTAACAGGGGAACTGTGTTACCAGGCAGGCAAAGTAGACAATCTGGGGACAATAAAATACCCTTTTAGATTTAGTATAGATTCTGACAGGGGCTTCTAAATGTAGGCAGGACCATTGCCAGGATGTCCAAACAAAACAATACATGATGCCGCCATACAGGCTGGCTCTCAGTCCGTGGCCTTGTGTCACCCAAAGGGTCCATATTTGCCACAAACGTTTGCAAGCAATCAAGCAAAATACTATTGAAACAAGTGTAGTAGTGTTTTGGCAGTCATGCAGCATTGCAGAAGGGATGTATCTCTTTTCTGTTAGACGTCCTACTTGTGATGTTCCAGTTGAGAATACTCTCTGACCATCCAGTGGTCAGTGTTGTCTTGACATAGGTTTCATTTATACCTAACATTTCAGCAACACAAGGGTTTGAATTGGAAAGAAGCTATCATCTGGAGTTGCCTAAAAAATAAAATGAAGGAATGTTTTTCATTAGATGGGGTCCGTCAGATGCCTAAAGTTAGAGATAAGCTCTGTTCTTTTCAGCATGCAGGCTCCTGCAGAAAGAAAACCCTCATACATATCAAATATGTTGTCTTCCTTGTGTTTCAGAATGTTGTAGCAGCAGCTTCAGCCAGCTCAGATGAGAGCACAGACAGTTCAGATGAAGACCAGGTGAGAGCTTTTCATATTTTATTAAATCCTTTATCATTTTTCATGATTGGTAAATTTTTTAGTATATTCCAGTTCCTCTGAGGTTTCTGATGATGTATTCTAATACTTTTGTGGCAGGCTCCAGCAGAGGCAACGTTGGAGGTGAAGTCTGACAGCTCAGCAACAACATCATCAGACACAGCCTCTGTTAACAGTGAAGACAGTGATGATGACGATGATGATGATGATGAAACAGAGGAAAGTGTGAGTAAAAATACATCTAAAAAGTTTTAGGGAGGGAATTCTGCAACCATCTGCTTCAGTACTCCAGGACTTAATCTATAGGCTCTCTGGATCTCACTCTCTGCCCCTGTATCTGCAGGAGACTGAAGAGGAGGAGGATGAGTCGAGCGACAGCTCCGAGTCTGGCGAGTCGTCCACCGCCGTACCTACTACACTCATCCCTGTGATTGTCACAGAGGAACCCATTCCTGAAACCACAGAGGCACCGATCGCCCCCACCATCGTCACAGATGACGCGACAGCTCGTGGGGACAACATGGGGGGATACCCCAGTGACTACAAGACCATTTACTACGTAGAGGAAAAGTCTTACCACAAAGCTCCTGCTCCATACAAGTCCTACGAGTATGCCAACTCAGGAAAGAAGATGGCATATGACATGACAGATGGCAACGAGGTGGAGAAGTCCCTGCAGGTGCACAAGGTACATATGTGTGGTTTATGATTTGTAAGCTTTAACAACATACTTTAGATCAAGATATGGAGTCATACAATATTGTTGATACTGGTATGGTTTATGCTGCTGAATAAAATATTCCCATCCTAATTCTAAGAGGGTTAGGATAGTCATGATTACTGGTCATAAGATAATCTGCATGAAATGAAATGTCAAATGAGAAGGACATTTCTATTATTTGATAAAAACTGAATAATGCCGTTACCATTGTGATACCACGATGACAAAAATGAGCCCTTAACACCCAATATTGAGCAATTTGTTATTTTTAATTGCAAATAATTTTCAGGCAAACTCCTGCATACTGTCTAAATTGCTCAAACTCTTGCTCCTGGCTATTTTCACCTGCTTTTCCAAATGTTTCCATATGAAAGAATGACCTCTCTCCTTTTTTGATCCAACTGATTATGACATAATTGGATACAAGCACATATTGCTCCATTTTAAGGAAACCTGGACGTGTCAGGTTAATAATCAAAGAAGTAAATATCTGCTAAAAATTTTCTCCATTATTGTAGTTTTATATTTTAAAGCTTTTGAATAATCCAAAAAAATGTAACATCTATTTTACGCTTGGCCCTCAGGCTATCCATGTCCACTCTGATCTCCTTGAGGAGGACACCAGCACCCCTGAGGTGGAGAGCCAGGGCCTGGATGTTTCCTCTGGCACCTCTCAGGACCAGGATGTCTCCGCCCGCCAGGCCGCCCTCCCAGAGGAGGACAGCGCCAGTGCCAGTGATGCCACCACCAGTGAGAGCGAGAGCTCCAGCACCAGTGCCCCAGAGGAGGAACAGGAGGAGGAGGAAGAGAGCACCAGCTCTGCA
>JBAMNC010002450.1:0-17500 GCA_037902135.1 Cetoscarus ocellatus
GGACTTTGGACTGGAAGCCAGCTCCTAATCCAAACTTTCCAGGGGTGATGTCCGCTGTGTTTTTCAGGTTCTTTACCTCTAGTACCTCTGCTAGGTGAGGCCGAGACTAATCCGTTTGTTTAGAAAGGGTGTGTCCACATACTGGTGCTCCTTCTTCACCAGCGTGCCAGGGCTTGTACCCATGAGATTACAGGTGTGTTATGTAAGCACGAGAGGTGCAGCAGAGCCCGATGGATACTTGAGATCCAGAGCAAGATCAAGGAAGAGATGGGGAGGAGGAGGGAATGATTTGAAAGTGGTGAGAATGCTGCTCAGTGGAGGAAAGAGGAAAACTGAGGCCACCCAGTATGTTTACATGCATGGTCAAGATGAAACACAGTTATAGCTCCCATCAGCTGACTCCTCTTATTGTCCCAGTGTATATGCACGGGGGAGAATCGAGCATGTCATCATTATGTGGTGCTGGCTCAATTAGCCCCATATTTGTTTTGAGATGTTTCACTGGCTACGTTACATGATGTTTTTTCATTCTGAATTAAGTATTCAGAATTAAATAATACGGAATTTAAGTATTTCTCCTTGGGGTTTACATGTAAATAGTAATTCTGAATTGAGGTTTACATGGAAAATATGTTTATTCGCCTTTTATTCAATTCTGCTTAAGGTCTGGTGGTTGGGAATGGTTCTGACTGACAAGGGGTGGACGTGACGTGTTTACATCTACCGGAAGAAAACAAACTCCAGTTCAGCTTCTCCAAGCGTCTCTGTCAGGGAAACCTTGTCTAACTTGGACGCTACAACTTTAAAAAAGTTTGCATTTTTATGCTTACAGCCATCCACTCTTTTCATTATTTCCAAATCTGCTAAGGCTCAAATTAAATAAATTGTCTCAGCTCGAGTCCAACACTTGCTTCGGGCGGCAATCCTGTTCCCGTCAGCGCGGAATATGTGCGTCATCGCTAAAGGACAAGGGAACGAGCATGCGCGGAACAAACGGAATTAATGTAAAGCAGAATAATATTAAAGGAATTAGTCAATTCGGATTTAAAATCAGAATAAATTAGCCACTTACTTTGGAATTAAGTTTGATTTGAAATGGTCATTTTCATTTGAAATTAGGTGTTTACAAGGTAATTTTTTAATCTTTTTAAAGAGGATTTAAGTTTTATTCTGAATTAAAGAGGAATTAAAGCTCTCATGTAAACGTAGCCCTTGTAGCTGGCTTCAGGTGTATTTTTTTTATTTATTTATTTTTTTATTCATTTTTGCCATCGACAATACAGGGATCATTCAATGAATTGCTACAGAACTGTGAAGCCCTCCTCCCCATACCCTCCCATGTACATGCAGACCACAACCACAGATACACATAAATAAATGGACCAAAATATATATATATATATATATATATATATATATATATATATATATATATATATATATATATATATATATATATATGTGTGTGTGTATACATACATATATATATATATGTACATACATACATACACAGACACATACATGTATGTACACATTCATGCATACGTAACAAACATATATGTATATATATACATACACATACACATATATCTATATATGCATATATACATACACATATGCAAGCATGCAAAAATAAATAAAAATAAACAGATACAATAACAACAAATAATTATCTGTAAATGCATATATAGTCTTGTTAAGAAAGTAAATAACATTATAAAGAGAAAAAAAAGGCTTCAGGTGTATTTTGAAGTATTTCCTCGGTGAATTTCTCAGTTGCGCTGAGCCTAGAAGATGTCTCAGTGTAATATTGAGAAATTGCTGAACCTTGGAGGGTCAGGGAGTATAGGAGCATCGAGAGTGGGATGTCCAACTTGAGAATCCAGTTTCTCAACTTCGTACTGCTGTGTGACTCCAAACTCTCAAGTACTTTTTGGTAGCTTGCTGTTTGTTGCCACTGGGGAATGATAAGGTTTTATTTATATCGATGCCATTATTGATCCAATACTACTATTATTCCCTTATCGATTCCAGTGGATTGAAGTTGGCCTGCAGAAAGTTTCAGTGGCAGTAATGTCAAACACGTGTCTCTCCTGATATTCAATGAGGTGCTGCGGTAGAGGAATGCTTCTGCAAAGTGCTGATTTTTCTGTCCACCAAGTGTTGTGTAGGAAGCATCTTTTTGTCAAAATTAAGCCACAATTTTGACAGCTTCTGTCTTCTGTCTGCCAAGATTGACTTTTTGATGTTTTTGTGATCATTTCTGCTGACATCATTGATTTAGAAGGCATGCAAAACAAAGTGGAACTGACAAGGAAATTGATAAGCAAAATGACTAATGGTATTGACTCCTTGAGGGAGTTGTCATTGATTCCTGACTGTAATTGATTTTTGTTTTCCATCCTTATCACTGCCTTGGAGAAAACAGAGAACCACCAGAGACACTATTGCTGTTGTGTTGAAAGTCACTGGGGTTAGGAGCAATAGTGTTGTAAGGACTCTGCCTACGTATAGGATGTAATATCAAAGCAAACTCTGTAATGTTAAAAAAAATGCCTTTTACCAAAACTGAGAAGTGCTGAGCCGAGTTTAGATGGTACCACACATATAAATGCACCATTAGGGAGCATGTATGCTTCTGCCATGATAGTTGATTATATACTCCCTTTTTAAGGTATCAAATATGAATCTTCTATTTATAAATGCATTAAAAAGTTTGTATCCCAACTATGACCTGAAAAGTAAAACCTCATTTTTTTTCTACTTCTATTTCTGTTTCTCTTTTCTTCTGCTTAAGGGAAACAAAAATACAAATGATGCAGAAATTACCCCATATTAGTTTTGCTTTAATTACGTCAGTTCATAACAGGTGTTTTGCTTCTTTCCTGCCCTGCAGGTCATTCCCAAAAATATCTCCAATATGTGTTTGTTTATGTTATTTTTTTTCTTTTTGGTCTTCATACTTGTTGGAGAGAGTGCACACAGTTGGAGAGGAGGTGAGAGAGCGGGGTAAAAAAGGCAGGAAAGAGGGTGTAATAGCTGCAATATTAGGAGTGTTCAGACAATATGCACTAAGTTATCAGCACCCCTCTTCCAATTTTTAGACTCTATCTAGGAAAAAAACAACAACAACTTACAAACAAATGTCCATGAACACAACATCTTGTTTGGTCTTGGTCACTTTGATTTTGGTTTTGGTCACTTTGATGCCTCCCCCCAAACTACTTCTTTGAGAAATTTGATTAAGCACAACTTCAGTCAGATCAGCATGTTTATATTTCATTTAGAGGTCCAGTGTCAGTTGAACTTAACAATAATTCCACCTTTTCTGACAACAAACGTACCAAAAGATGCAAAGGAAGAACAGGATGAGGCAGAAGTGCAGCAAGAGGGGAACATTGTTGTTCATGAGAGGACAGAAAGATTGTTGAAACTGAAAAAGAGAGATCATCATCATTGAGATTGGCTTTGAGTGAGAGGAAACTGCTTCCTGATGAGTGTGACACAGTGTGCTGTTAATCAGAAGGATAAGTCATGATTGACTAATCATTAAGCTCTCATCAACACTTCTTTGATATCTCATCAATGGCTCTTAGGGACCATGATGGAGTTTGATTGTGTATGTATACATGCCCACCCATTTTCTATAGCACTTCTGTCTCTATTGGCTTAATCTCAGGGCCCACCACTGCTACCTTTTAATGAGAGATCATGGACCTGATTTAAGAAGTGATCAACCGGCCAAATGAACTTTGATGGACCAAATCATGATAGAACAAAACAACAGCTCAAAAACTATGCTCCACAGTCCCAGGAAGACATTATATTCTACTCTGTTTCCAATAGTACCATTTTGTTTTTATTTCCAAAAAATATAATAAACTAATAAATTATCACAGGAAACCAGATTTTTTATCCCAAGATACTGATATAAATGAGTCGCTATCCTGAGGAAACAACAAAATCTTATTTATTTAAAGGTAAATGTATAAATGTATCTCTGCTAAGGTCATCCATATATTTTTTGTTTCCAAGGTACACATTTAAGACCCACTGAAAACAAGTGAGCAACCCACTTTTAGTTCCCATCCCACTGCTCTAGGGTGCACATTTTCTAAGTTAAGGACTTCTTTGGTCTTTCTCATGCTGCTGTCAGCCTGAGTTTTGATTCAAAAGGATTTCTTCCAAGGGGCTGCAGAGTATTTTGTTTTGACCAACACAGAGCAGAGACACTGAGAGATGCCAGGATGTATTTTTAAAACCCCTCGAGTGTCCAGCTGTGTTTGCCTTCACTAAGAGCCGGTCTCTGCATGCTGCCGCACAACACTTTCTTTTTTCAGCCCAGCCTGACCCGACGGTTCAGAGGTCTTAAGCTCCTCCTCAGAGGCTGAGATCCAGACTGAGACCCTGGTAATCCCAGGCAGAAGAGCAAACAACGCAGTGTCTTACAAAGCTGTGAGAGCCTCTGAGGGCCCCCAATGTGTAACATATACTGCAAGAGAAAAGAAGTTTCAAGGATTTATTGGTCAACTCTGTAGAAAAAAAAGACCATGTCTCACTGAAGATGATGTGATGTAATGTTTAGTAACAGTAAAAACATTTGTATGATACACCAGGAATGAGCATTTCTATTAAACCCCTAAAAAAACAAAGGCAGAAAAATGTCACAAGTTCACAACATCACAGAGTTTGCAAAATGCCATTAAGGTCATTCTATACAAAAGGATGGCAGTGACTCGTGAATACTAAAGGAAACTGTCTTGGCACACATTATTACCTTCTTGTGAACACGGAAAATTTTGTCATGCTTTCAGGGTAGTTTTCACTTTAAACTACTTTTTTTGCACATTGCCCTTTATGGGCTCCACACATTACTGTATGTATTCATTTCAACAAATACACCAACATCTTTGAGTATTTTAGTGGAATAGGTAGTTGCTGTATTGGTTCTCTGATAGAAAAATAATGAGCAATTACAGAGAAAAAAAAAATATATATATATATATATATATATATATATATATATACACATATATATGTTTATACATATATATATACACACACACACACACACACACACATATATATATATACATATATATGTATATATATATATATATATATATATATATATATATATATATATATATATGTATTCCTTCAGCAAGCAGCAACATTCATTGTTAAAAAATAAAGCAAATGCTTAAAGAGCCTTTTTCAGGCTTTTTAGAGTTTTATTTGCCTTTTAATTTCATTAGTCCCCTTCTCCAAGTGATAGCGCACATCTGTGCAGAAGACAAAAGTCTGAATTATCAGGACTTCTCCCTGTTTGTGGCATCAGTAGCTACTTAAAAGCAGCCCCCTGAATAGACCTACCAGTGTGACATCCTACCACTGTTTCGTTAATAGCTTGCAGTACCAGCCCAGTGCAGAGCATAGACCATAGAATGAATACAAAGTTGTTGACAACTTGGAAAAAAGTCGCACTGACCTGACCCATTACCACAGAGAAGACCTTCCTGATAAATAGCGATAACATGCGGTCTGATCACCCACGTCCTATTGCTAAAAACCCCCTCCTAGAGTGTATGACAGTAATTACCACTGCCAAGTGGATTGTTTTAGCTGGCTTTGGTTGGTTGTTTGTCTGTCTGTGAGCAAGATAACTCATAATATTGTCAAATGTGATTCTGATAAAATGTTCAGGGAATGCAAGCCGTGGCACAAGGGGAAAAGTAATTACTTTTTGATGGTGATCTGTATCTGGATGTGGATGCAGGAATTTTTTCAAAGACTTGTTTACCACATTTCCGATAACATCTCTGCCAGAAATGTCTGAAATGCTTTGGTGGACGTTGGTTTTCCTCAGCCAGTCTTGGGTAGACACTTAAGGAACTGCATGTTTTTGCTCTCACACTGGCTTCCTTTACAACATAGCAGGCCTCCACTTTGGTTCGACATTTAGAACATGTCAAAGAAATTTAAGAAACTCAGTATCTTTAAAAAAAAAAAAACTTGTGTGTGGGAAAATATATATTTACAGATTATAGTGTGCATATTTCCACATAATCAGGTAAGAAAAAGTAACTCCTTTCACTGTGTATTTAACCTTAAACTTTACACCTCAAGACATTCACATTAACTCTGCAATGATGCAATATTTATGTCAATTTACAGCATGATACAGCTTTGTAGGAGCACAAGAACATACAGTATAGCATGTTTCACATAGACACAAAGGCAAACACACACTCGCAGTGCTATTAACCCTGGCTGGGTCTGCACGCTCCCCTCTCACCCATATTATGCCTCTGGTACTACCTCTGGGGAGGGGTCAACTTGTCCCCCACTTTCCATCTCCACAACATTCATAGTCGAAGGGAAACATCACTGGGGCCTAAATGTTGTAGCTGGAAATGGCAGCGTGAATGGGCCTGTACTTTCCATCTCTGCATAATATTTGAGCTAACCCTGTAAACAGAGTGAAAAAATAATTTCAGCATCACACGTTCTAATATTGTCTCAAAATGACTCTCATATGCCTCTCATTATATTTTTCTTTCATGGCCCTATCTTGAAGGTCACTGTACAGTATGAGAGAGGGGAGGGGTGAAAGAGAGATCAAGAGGAGGGGATGGGAGGAGGAGGAGGTGTTGGGGGGTGAAAGCAGATTTGGACTGAAGAGTTCCTCAGTCAGTAATTATGAATCTCTCAGGAATGCAGCCGCTGCTCTGAGCAGGCAAGCTGCTGCACGGTTACAGCGACCTCGCAGCACGCCAGATTGTATTGGATCTGTGCACCCTACATGGGACACAGAAACACACACACCCATAGTAACCCACAGTAACCTTGGAGAGTTCAGCTACACAATGTTCTGGTTTATGTGTCATTATTGTCCTTCAGTGTTGTTGTTGTTTATTTTTATCACTATCTTTACCTACATGGTCGTTTTCTGAAACTGAATCCTCTTTGCAGCAAACACAGAGACCACAGAATGTCAGCAAAGCATTGTTTCCAGTCCAAACCCTGTGCCACTGTGTATTTATCCTGACATAGTGCTACAAAGCCAAACTCTTGGAGATACTGTGACTACCCTGGGCCCCCTGTCTCAAAATCTCTCTTTTAAAGACCTTTTTTGGGGCATTTTTGTACTTTATTGAAAGTGAAGACAGTAGAAGGAGACACATGGCATATGGGCCTCAGGGGGGACTGAAATCTGGGGTGCCCACACATGGCAAGAGCCTTTTATATGTGGTATGTGCATGGTTGTTATCCACTTACCCAAATCAGCTCCCTCATTATCTTATGTTTATAAACTGCTCTAAAAAAGAAACATCCCACTTCAACCCTCAGGTGTCATTGATGCCTTTTGGGGATTTTTTGTTTTAAGTTTATTTATATTTTGATAATCTATGTGGCTTGTCATTTGGCAGAAACTTGAAAAATACTGGATGTTAATCACTGTTGCGGTTAGAGTAGGGTACATGCCTTACTTTTCATCACTTTGAAAACTGAACCGACTCAAAAGAGCTTTACAAGTGTTCATTCTTGTTGTGACCCATGTGATGCCTTTGTTGCCTGTAATATTAAGTTCAGCACGTTCAGACATTAAGTGAATATTACTAAATAGGGGTCAATTGATATTGATTTTTATTGGTGGCTCTATAGACTGCTTTAATTGTCTCTTGTGTAATGTCTCCAAAGTAAAGAAACAACATTAGCTGTTTTTTTGTACATGTTTGTAAACCCCTTTTAGGCTGGTTCAGGACACGCCTGACTAATGTGTTCACCATGACAGAGATTTTGCGCTTTTGAATGACTCTTGGTTGTGTGACGTCAAGCCAATCAGAGAATGTAGTAGATGGGTCATAGTTAGCTTTTCTGTTGATAGTCTGTTTCTTCACAGAGCAGAAAAAACAAACCAGCTGTTATATCTCTCATAGAGCGTATGGCATCATGTACTCAGATTGGCACGTAAAGCGTTAAAGTTCTGAAAAAGATTTTGTCCTGATTTGTAACTTAACTGAAGTTTGTGAAATTATGTGGTGAAGTGAAAGTAAACAAGTATTTTGATGTTAATATATGTTAAATAGTACATTAATGTGACCACTTTTGGGACATAATATGCTAAGTGTAACTTTTACATATGTCTGCACTGATGCCACCCCCCTCACAGCTTCCCCTTGTAGTTTCACTGTATGTCCACAGTGTCAAACTTCCTTAAGTCTTTCCGGTTTGTTCCTCAGTGGCCTTGTCATCCGTCACAGTAAATGTCGTCTTGTTCATAAGTGTTTGCACACCAGTGTGCACGGTTGTAGCTCAGACATGGTTGCTTAAGTCCTGAGTAGCAATGCTCTCTTTGTTTGATAAAGCCCAAAGAAGAAGAAGCCAACGCCCTGATTGATGCCCTCAGGTGCTGTGTAGTAACACCAGTTTCACACTGCTAACACTTACCATGTAGTTACAGTGTCACCTTAAGATTGGTTTAAAAACTGTTATTGCCAAACGTAGCTGTTACTGTGAGTCCTGTTGATCTCTGCAGGAAGACTGAAAGAGATGCAAAATATAAATAAAATAAAGTATAAAGTATTTTTTTGTCTATTATTTCTGTCTAGACTAACCACACTCAGCTTGTCTTCAGCCTTGTTCACTGACAGATAAGTCCTGCCATGTGAGACCGTGCAGCTGAACGGCCTCCCGGTGAGACAGATCCAGTCCTAATTCAAACAAAGGTGGCTGCCTGTTTTACCGCCACTCCCTCTTAACTTGGTCTTATCCCCATGAGACATCAGAGTCTGCGCTGTCAGCTTCCTCGTGTGACTCACCAAAGTCAAAGTTACTGCTCCTCGAGACCCCCTCCCCTCCTCCCTTCCCCTGTTTCCCACCACTGCCTGTGAAATCCTCATTGTTCATAGTTGTTATGAATTGATAAAGAAGTGATTACAGCAGAGCATGAAACCTGTATTGTGAGTTCTACACAGGTTATGTAACTGAAGGAGGGTCACTGTGTAGCATTTTTTATACAACTCTGAATTTGATCTTACCTCTGTTTTTTAATTAATTAAAACCACGTTGTTGACCATCAGAAAGCAGTTTGTACTTTAAACTTTCGATTTTAGATACCAATACCAGAATCAAATCCCCTCTAAACTACCCAAAATAAGGTGTCAGGTACCAGCAGGAGTAAGGGCATTTTAAATGATCTCAATATTTTACAACTCTCATATGTTATTACCTCCGCCAAAGAGGTTATGTTTTTGCCGGCGTTTATCTGTCTGTCTGTCTGTCTGTTTATTTGTGTTCAAAATAACTTGAAAAGTTCTGAACGGATTTGGATGAAATTTTCAGGAATTGTCGGAAATGGGATATGGAAGAACTGATTACATTTTTGGGGTGATCTGGATCACTGTCTGGATGCAGGATTTTTTTAAAGGATTCTTTAACATTGCGAGATAGGAGCAGGGGTGGACTAAAGCTGCTTGGCGAAGGTCTGCGCTCTCTGAGTGCTTTTCTAGTTAACAAAGGGATTCCTCCCTCTTTGGGTTGGGTGCCATTAAGATTTAATTGATCATGGTTCTCCTAATAGATTACAGTTCTTAACGCGTTTCGATTCCTATTTCTCATTTTTTGGGGAGTAAAATAGAATAGAATATTTTTAGAATAAAAATCTGCCTACCATCACTGTTTGCCTTGTAAAGATATCTCTACAATGAACTTTTAGCTGTGAGTTTTATTTTTCCTTCTTCATGATAAATATTAACATTGCCCTTTCTTATGAGGACATACTGACACAAATTCTTATCAACCAAAACTTTTTTAATTACATAATGATAGAAAATACAAGAACTTATAAGTTCAAGTTTGTTAAATACAGTTATTATTTCTGATGTTCATTTTCTGCAAGCAAAAAACAGGAAAAAAATCTACAGGTTTTACTATGGATGTCTGTAAATAGATGTGTTTTACAGGCAAAACTGCTGCTGACTGTCAAAGAGGTTTAACCCCTTCAGAAGAAAAATGAACTGCATAGTCACATCCCTTTCCTCTTTCTCCTCAGTCATTCATCACTACAGTGAGCTCTACAGGGTCTTTACAGTAAGCAGGGATGAATGGGGTGTTCTCTGGACTCATATCTAAAGATTATTTGAAATATTTAATGATTCAATAACCTTAACAAAAATTTGAACGTGAGCTCAGCTGTGTGTTTAGTGTGGAGAGACGTTGCCACAACTGCTGTCACTGCCTGTGGTTTGGGATATAGTGGCATTGTGGGAGGTAGATCACAACACACTCCTCATATTAACACTGTGTTCAAGGAGATGGTTAGTCATGTCGTTTTTGCTCCCTTGCCTATATGAACTGTCTCTGCGACACAAGCTGTCATTGTCTTTTTAACGAAGTTAAATGCCCCAGTAACTCACACAGATAGCTAAATCTGTTTGACAGACAGCTCTCTAACCCTGTGAAAACGTAGAACCTATATACATAGGAGGACTTGTTTACCTGTTTTTATTACAGTTGGTCCTTACAAATCATCAAAATCTCTCACTGTTGCAGCACCTGTTTTCAACCTCTTCCAGGTCTAATCAACCAGATTGATGAAAAACAGCTGTGTCGGGTTAACCTGCGTCACAATTAATGCAATGCTACAGCAACACAGCAGATCCTTAAAGATACATGAAAGTTTAATGGACAGCATTAAATTTAAGTTTTATCACTTAAATTGATTTATGTACCTGTTAAAGACCAAAAAATGGAACCAAGAACTCAAGTGCCTTATCAAATCCAAAAGCTTGAAAATTTGTTTCTCTGTACTCAACCTACCTGCTCTACTTCTACAATTTTCCAGTCTAGTACCCAAGGTTGGGCACCTAAATCGGACACACAGCACCAAATATTTGATGCCTACCAGGTGGTATCACGTCACAGATTACAGATATCAGTGTAGCACAAGCTAAATTAGAGAGCCAAAGATGCTGAACCTTCTCTGTCAGTAACTAAATAATTGGCCCAGAAACCCATACTGAATAAAAGCATCTTGTGAAAATGCAGTTAGACTCACTATTGAATGGGACTGGACCTAAACTTTGAAACACATCGCTAAGTCTTACCCCTATATGTTAAAACCCTGGACGTATCGACTGTCTTGAAGCATTCCTGCAACTGCAGACTCTTGGTATCTCTCTGTGGACACACTCACATTCTGTCTCAAGAGTGAACTGCACTCATGTCTTATACATGACCAGAAACTTGAACTCTCGTATCCACAGTTCATCAAAGATATGAGCATGTTTATTGGCTACACGCAGGATCAACCCCAGCAGGGCTGTAAGAGGAGGTAGGGGGAGCACTACTGCCACTCATGACAGAATGAGCACGGTGTTCGGCACTTTAATCATGTCGATTATCCTGTTTTTATGATTGAAGGAGGCTGTAATTGTTATTGTTATTAAACCTAATTAATCACCCAGCACTATCCAACAGTGTCACACTTTTAGCTACTTCTTATGCTAGCCTAGCTCATTCTGATGATTCCCTCTTTGATTTCAGACCATGCAAATTTTCACAGGGTTATTGTTATTGTTATTGTTACACAGATGTTAATGCCTTAAAATATCATTTGTAAGTCACTCTAGAGATTGTTGTTTGTTAGCAATAAGGTTTGCTAAGAGATGATGAGTTAGCCTTCATCAAAGGAACTTAATCATTGAAGGAAAAGCTGAATCAGAACATCTCTATTCGTGACAAAGTCTTCACAATGAAAGGAAGTTATTTCAGTCAGTAAGTGAGTGTGTTGTGGAGTAAGCCTTAGCATAAAGACGTTTAAAAAGACAACAACCACCAATTAGCTTAATTCCTCCTTGGCCCAGATGTGTTAAGGGTGTGTACTGTTTTAAATCACTTAGACTTACTGTAGTTTTCAAATAGAACAAGAACTGGCTTTACCTCTTTCTTTTACACTCCACTTTGTCAAACCAAAGTTCAGAAGAGCTCAGTGAAGATGGATCACTCTGTTTTATTCATGGATTTTGGTTTGGATTTGCTACAGTAATCTCTGCCTCTGCGTTTTGCTGAAGGCTACACAGGTGTCAGTGCTTAACTTTGCTTCCCCTGTGTCGACCCGCCTATGGAAAAGTAAAGAGGTGATCCACGTTTGCTCTGGAATTTATGTACTCAAGCCCGAGGACGTGTAGCTGTCAGAGGTACACGGTCAATAAATGTCATTTCCACATTTCAGAATTTCACCGTCTCTTTGTGACGGTGTGTAAACTTCAATCAGACATGGTTTGCTCCATGCTGATGTGTACGCGCTGCCGTCAGTGTCACATAATCTGTTGGCGCTGCAGGTATTGACACACTGCGTTGAGGTTTTCTGTGTTTGAGTGGTGCCTCCTCTCCAGTGTGAGAGCCTGCATGGTGTCTTTTTGTACAAGGATAAGTAAACAGCATGTTGGAACAGATGCCCGCTCTGACGGGGACAGGGGCTGGGCAAAGGCAAACCACAGAGGCTTTAGTGTGTGTACAGGAGGGACGGAGAGAGAGAACGTGTTACCTTTTTGTTTGTAGATGAGCCTAAAGGGCACATGACTTTATCATGGCCTTTTTGAGAAAAGGATGCAGAAGGATGTGCTGTTATGTAGAAAAGGCTGCCATATGTCATATGAAGAAAAGGTGAAGAAGCTGTCAGCAACAAAGCTTTTATTTCAAAATGAGTCTTTAGCTGTTTGCCAAAGGCTCTGCTTACTTGAAAATCATGTTGTCCTTATTTCAAGGTGTGGATGCACCTAAATGTATACTGAAGACAATATCATATCCAAAACCTTCAAAAACATAGGGGTCTTTAATATTTTTTGATGCTTTGTATGTCTCAATGTGCACCGGCATTAAAGACAACCCTGCCAATAGACATGATTTATTGTAGACTGGTGTAGGTGCCTGATGTGCTCTGGGTTCTGGGTCATGGTGACTAAATGCAGTTTCATTGGCTGGATGTTATTGTGATGGCAAGCACATTGTGATTGGCTGTCCATCAGGGAGTTTAAACATTTTACTTTCAAAGATTGGTGAGAGAAGCATGTTGTAAATTTCAAATTACTTCCACCATCTCCGAAGACCTGAAATTTAAGGCACAGGACATGTTAAATCATGCACTTGCTGTTGTTGTTGTAGGTTGGTGGGACAGTGGCGTAGCAGGTAGTGTGTGTGCCTCACAGTAAAAAAGTTGTTGATTTGAACTCCATGTTGGTCAGGGCTTTTTTGTGTGAAGATGGCATGTTCTCCTCGTGCGTGCATGGGTTCTCTCTGGGCACTCTGGCTTCCTCCCACAGACCAAAAACATAAAACATGCTCATTAGGTTAATTGGTGACTCCAAATTGCTCTTAGCTGTGAGTGCAAGTGTGAATGGCTGTCTGTCTCTCTCTGTGACCCTGCGATTGGCGAGCAAACAGTTCAGGGTGTACTGCACCTCTTGCCCAATGTCAACTGGGATAGGCTCCAGGCCCCCCCATGACCCTGAATTGAATCAGTTGTATAGGTAATGGATGGACGGATGTTTTTATTGTTACAGAAAAACAACAAAAGTTGTAGGGAGTTCTGTGAAAGGGGAAGTCATTGTTCACAACTAGGCCATATCATGATACTTATTGTATTGGGGCCATTGTATTGGACTATGTATCATATTGTGAGGTTTCTGAAAACGCCCAGCTCTTGTTTAAAATGGTAAAAAAAAATATCAGTGATAATACAAACACAAGTTTATGACCCACCACTACCATTGGCTCATGGCTTATTCACCCCCATTCACTTGTATTACCAGCTGCTTCACTGCATGTTGACCAACAAGGCCTGATGACTATAAAACTGTGTTTCCACCAAGCAGTCCGGATCAGTTTGGCCTGGTATGGTACGCAATTACTGTTGTTTCCACTGTCAGATAAGGAGAAAAGGAACCCAAATAACCCACCCGTGCTGTCTCATTTTTTGACACACCTCTGAAGCTGTGCTAAGCATACCAAACCGACCCCTAAAGGTGGAGATAAAAGCGCTGCAGTCTGTTGATTGGTCGCTAAAATCGTCTTTCTCAAGCAACAGCAGCGAAAATGAATGCGTACCTTGCCACATTCAAATAAGCCATGGATTTAAGTGATTTGTTCACTGCTGTTGCTGTAAACAATGTCTGCACGAAACAATCCTCCACGGAGGGCTGGAAGTCCTCCACTGCTGCTCTTTGTGTACATTCACACTCTGCTGCAGGCTGCTGCACAGTGTCTTGCATCTCACGTCCCTGCCCTTAAGTGAAGGTACAGTTGGCAGTGGAAATGCAAACGAGATCGGGGCTTACCACTCAGAACCTTACCGAACTGTACTGAACCAAGCCAGACCACTTTGGTGGAAATGAGGCATAAATACACCTGAGAGCTGTGGAAATGATGGAGGAACTCTTTTGATATTTGCCAGGAAAATGATTCCTGATTGGAGGCCATCACTGAAGATGTACTGTTAATGCATAGTGTCAAAACAGACACTAAGTATTAGAGCTGGGAAATCAATCAAATTTTAATAGAGATTGCAATTACAACCTTCCACAAATATGAAAACTGAGTAATCAGTAATAAGAGATTACTGTGCCACGTGACATGTTGAACTTTTTTTTCTTTTTCCGTTACTATTATGAGTATTATTTTGACACATTTGTATTTTACAAGTTCATTTCTATTGATTACCCATTCTTTAATGTTCACAACAACAGTGTCAAAGCATATTCAATGACAGAATGTGGTATGTAATCTAAATATCTATTAAAATAATTGTGATTATGATTTTTTGCTGTTATCGAGCTGCCCTACTGAGTGTTACCAGTTTGGTCTCTGGATGAACAGTAGGGATATTAATGTAAGGTATGAATAACCCCTGAGATAGATTTGTTTGAATCCCTTTTTCAAAACAAAAAAAGATAACACTAATTTGAAGCAAATCCTAAGACAAATTGTTTTGAACTAAACCTCATGAACCGATTCACATATTTCTGGAGAGGTGATGCTTTAAAGACTTTCCACAAAGTGCGTCATCCTTTTACATTTGTTTGCAAAACTGAAAATTGCAGGTTGTTATGTGAAACCACAGCAATGGAAGCATGAATCAACAGCTCATGACCACACCATACAGACAGGGTGGTCCTGCATCATGTCCCAGAGTTCTCAGCATGCCTCTGGTCACTTTGTGGAGGAAACGATGCAAAGACTTAATGGACTTCCAGCAGCACGTGGGCCATAAATGGACGAACCTGCCCCCTCTTTCTAAGTGACGCCTCTGCTTATTGGCGACTGCAGCCTGCACAGATGCACTGATGTTAGTCATGACCAAATGACTGTAATTCAGAGCAGCACAAACACAGGGCTGAGTGCAGGGATGGGCTTGTTACTTCCCTCCTGAGAAGATGGATGCTCTTTTTTGTTATTGGCCTTTCACTACAACTCACTCTTCATGTCTGCTCTGGTTCAAGGAACTGACCGACAATGAAGTTTAGTTTGGCCACATTAAGTTAAAACATTACCTCATAAACACCCACAGATGTATAAACTTATAAAAACATTCTAGTGCTTTAAGTGCCCATTTGGAGCTTTTCATATGAGGCTGAATAACCCCATCATGAGAGTTGATTAACCCTTTAAGAACTGTTTCAGCCACATTCGCAGTAGTGATGAAACTTAAGTATCTCACCAAAATGTAACTGATAACAATGGCACATTAAACAGACATTAACTGATACCCCAAGTGCCTGTCTCAAGTGATTTGGCAAAAATTGGTTCAAAATGTCATTTTTTCACCCTAGACTTTGGTTCTGTGGCCAAATGATTTATAACCCAACATCATTTGTGGTGCAGATGGCCAAATGGTTTGGTTGCAATGAATTTTAAGTCCTCCTAAGATAGAGCTAACCACTAGGGATGCACATATCAGTTTTACATCAGCATTGGCTCCTTTTTTTTTTTTTTTACAAACATCAGCAAATGTAGAAAATGTAGAAAATTAAACCACAACTCTACACCACTTCTTACTCCTGTCAGCGGAAGGAATTGAAAATGAAATTGACCATCAAAATGACCAATGATATTGATTCCTTGAGGGAGTTGTTATCGATTCTCAACTGGAATTGGTTTTTAGATTCCCATCCCTATTATATACTAACTTTGTGTAACATCATTAGGATTTCAATTCAACAAGGGATGCCCCGATCAGGCTTTTTTGACCAATACCAATCACCAATCATCTGTTTGTGAGATTGGCTGATACCAATCATGTTTCGAGTGTTTGCTCATCAAAACAGCACAATAAGATCTCATGGAGCAATGCGATTTAGTATCCTATTGTAAGGAAATCTCAATCACTCAATGAAATGACTAATTTATTGTCTGTTTTCATTCATGTAATTTAACAAAGTTATTGACAGGCTGAAAACATTATTTAATTATATCCACCAAACAAACCATTCAAGTACACTAACTGATAAAAAGCAATACATTGAGGAACATTAAGTCAGTTCCATGATGTAACTGATGTAATTTTTCACATTGCCAAAAAAAACTTTCATCCTCACTCAACATAATTTATTAAAGGTTCAGCCAAAATCTAAACCTCCTTCCTTAATAATTGCATTCAAACACATCAAGTATTTGGCAAACAGTCATTTAACCAACCCAATCTGAACGCATCACAATGTTACTGTGTGGACCCTAAAAGCATCTTAAAACACAATGTGCATAATGTTGCAATTAGTAGCTCCGTCAGCTTTTCTCATGAACTTTTATCATGCTGGCCTTGATGCAAATGTTGACACAGACTCAACACTGGATTTCCATTTTTGAACAAAAAACTGTAAACAAAGTTTTGGGAATTATACCACTGTTGGTTTAAGAGGATGGCAGAGCACCAGGAGCACTGGACTTGTCAGTTAGCATGAAGTTAATCTACAGGCTGGTGGCCACAGACATTACTTTCCAACTACTAATCATGATTTTGATAAAAAAAAAAAAAAAAAGACCAGTATTGCTCAGTCTTTGATTGGTCAAGGCACTTTTAGATTAAACTAAAATGTTTTACTGTCTTAACACCAGAAGTGTTTTTATTATGAACATGTTTGCATTCTGACATTAGCACTGAAGGCTGGGTTTTTTATGACCTTAAACAACTAGCATTACTATAAACTTATCATCCAATAAGTTGTATATACTTAATCTAAAGATAGTAATCAGCATTTTGAAACTATCTTAAAAAGTTCTATTTATAGGATTAAGTTCTCAGTTTCGTTGAACTGTACAGAGAGGTGTCTTATTGGCCCCATTTACACTGACGTTTCAAGCCGTAATATTTACAGAGTTGAGTAAATAGACTCAGCAGTAGATAGTAGAGTTGTGTGTACATGAATCGCGTGCCTTGTTATGTTCTCTTGAGCTGTCTAGCATGGTTAATTTATCAGATATCACTTGTGGAATTTGTTCA